>UELX01002112.1:0-34601 GCA_900480035.1 Eupelmus urozonus
ATGCCAAATTTAAGGGTATTACAGAGTCGTAATTGCGAACAATTTTTTAACGCAGGACTTATCGATCTTTTAGATAACGCACCGAACCTCGAATTACTCGACGTAACTGGCTGTAAATATATTACTGAAATTCTTGTATTAAAAGCGATCGAGATGAAAAAAAGTAGATTGTCTATGATTACTTTAGATATGTATGTAGGTGGCACAGGTATAAATACTAGTGCAATAGTAGGTAATGGCCTCTCTTACCATTATACATTTAATTTATTACGCTGTCTTTATATCTAATCATTTATCTTATGAGTATTTTTTTATATTGTAGATAATTCACCATACTTGCGTTTACACGATCTACCTGATATTATACCATCTGTACCTGATTCCGTATCTGATGAAGATTTTTTTCAATCAATCGAAGAAATGTTTTATTCTTAAACTAAACTAATTTTATTTTTAACTAATTTGAGACTGTTTTTACTCAGTAATAATCTTTTTAAATGAATAAATTATTGTATTTATGTATATATATACGGTAAATTTTATTATATTCTAATATTTTACATCTACCCTATTAGTATTTTCATATATTTTTTATGGATATAAAAAAGTAAAACTATATTAAAATTTAATAAAACCTATTTTTCAATTTTAATTTATATTATTTTTTAATTTTCTATTCTTTCATAAAAAAATATAAAATACTACTTAGTTTGTTATTAATAATTTTTAATATAACATTTAGCCATAAAAATTGCCTGGATCAATCTCAATAAAATATTTGCCTTACTTATTTCAAAAATTTTACAACAAAAAATGTATTCTAAATTAAACAATAAAATTATTGAAACATCTCTCTGTACCTAATATTCAAGTACTCGAGATTAAACACTACAAAAGAACTTAAATAAAAATCATCATTTCAAAATAGAAACTACCAACCAACCTAAACATCCCTCAATCCCACGAGATCGAAAAAACCGCAAACAAAAATCAAACCCACCTCCCAAACAAAAATCCCGCCAAAAATTCAAAAAGTCACGTGGCCCCTATTCTTACCTCGCTCCAACGGCGCTCGCGCTCGAGCGCAGCGCCAGCTCTCGCACATGCGCGAGCGAAGGAAGTTCGCCGTGCGCGCCTGCTTCCGTCCTAGCCTTTTTCTTTTCGATCTCGGCTCCCCGAAGAGGTATGGTATAACCGCGACGGCGAAGCTCGCGAATCCAGCCGCATCGGCCTCGAAATTCGGCCGAACTCGCTAAAATCCATCGTCTTCGACGAGTCGCGATGTCGTTTTATCGAATCGCGGCCGAATTTTCCGGGCCCGATCGGCCGGTCCCCGGAAAATCGAGGCCCAAAGTCGCGTGCTACGCTGCCCTCAGAGCTGGCACTCGTGTCGCGCAGCTGATGCTTCTGCCGGATTGTTTAACGATTATCTGAAGGTTTTGTGCTTTTGTTTGTTTCCAGGACAAGATGGGCCGATACTCGCGTGAAGCTTCGAACCCAGGCAAGTCCTGCAAGGCGCGCGGCTCGAACCTCCGTGTGCACTTCAAGGTAGGTTATGGGACTTGCTTATGGAGAAGTGGTTATAAACAATGTGCTGCTGTCGTGTTCAAGTGGATGATGAGCGATTGGTTTTTGTTAAGGGGCTAGGGAGGGTTGGGTTTTTGTTGATGGGTAGGTGGGTAATGGTTGGGGCGATGTTTACTTCGACCGGTGCACTTTGCGTGTAAACAAATGCTCGGGTACGGGGTGTTTCGGAGCATAACCTATAAGTGGAAAGGTAGAGTTGATTTGGATTTTTTAAAGATAAAATTTGACGATATTTTTTGTGATAGTAGTCCGTCGTTGCTGAGTGAGAATTTTTGTCTCCTCAGATACTCTTTTTTGAATATTTGATGAAATGATGGTTGATGTTTCAAAAGTTAACTGTCTAACCTATAAGGTGGAGGAACACGCGTTTTTATGCCCAGTGCACTATATCTATACAGTATTGCTTCTCGTTTTTGTTATGAATATAATTATCAAAATAAGTTGGGTTAATAATTAGAATTTCAAAAATTAAATTAGTTGAATCACAAATATGAAGAAAATTTAAAGGATATTATCAAAATGTAACTATTAAGGTAACTTATTAACTTATATATTGTATTGGTTTTTACAGAACACTCATGAAACGGCACGAGCCATCAAGAACATGCCCCTCAGGAGGGCCCAGAAGTACTTGAAGAATGTTGTTGAGTTCAAAGAGTGCGTTCCTTTCAGAAGGTTCAATGGTGGTGTTGGCAGGTGTGCTCAGGCTAAACAGTTTGGCACGACCCAGGGTAAGTTATTTGATTTTTATCACAAGTACTTTATTTTCATTAGTTTATAATAAATTCATTAAACCATTGTTTGTAAATTTTACTACAATTAATTGTATTAGAGAAATTATGTATAAATTACAATAGTTTTTAAATAATTTTCAATTTTGAAAAAATGTTTCTGGAATTTTCTAATGAAAAACTATAACTTACCACTGAGATCTTATAGTTATAATAAAAGTTGTTATCAGATTATTTCAATATCGATTTATAAAAATGTCTTTGTATCCATGAGTACACGATTATTCAGTCACTTGTATATTAATATCTATTACACTGATTGATATTTTTTAAATTAGTAACTATTGATTTAATTTTAATAATTTAAAATACATAACTAAAAAGTATTTTAGACATAAGTTTACTGAGGATAATAAAAAACCTATGAATAACTGTATTGTAAATTATTTTTTAACTCATCAATTATGTTTATATCATATGAGATAAATATAATTAAATTATTAATGTATAGATTGTAATTTAATTAGATTATCACTTGCACTTCAATTTATAATTTAAATTCAATTATCTTAGGTCGATGGCCCAAGAAGTCTGCAGAATTCTTGCTTCAGCTCCTGAAGAACGCAGAAAGTAATGCTGATCTGAGGGGTCTTGAAGTAGACAGGCTTGTCATTGAACACATTCAAGTAAATCAAGCTCCATGCCTTCGTAGGAGAACATACAGAGCCCACGGTCGTATCAATCGTGAGTAATTTTCTATGTCTAAAAATGATAAAAAGTTTGAAAAAATATTGAAGTTTTATTTTTGTTTTTATTTTGTCAAGATAACTTAAATTTTTAATAACAGACTGAGTCTAATTTTAAAATTGATTTTCAAAAAACTTTGATTTAATTCGTTTTAAATTATTTTAGCGTACATGAGCTCCCCCTGCCACATTGAAGTCATATTGACTGAAAAAGAAGATGTTGTTGCCAAAGCAACAGAAGAAGAACCTTCGAAAAAGAAACTGAGCAAAAAGAAGCTTGCTCGCCAAAAGGAGAAAATGATGAGGGAATAATTTTGAGGTATATAATACGAGATCTAATGTATGCGGGAATAATAAACTTTACATTGTTCTCTAAACCTGCTTTCTTTATTTTTTATTTGTAATAAATCCATTACTTTATTATTTTAATTTCTAAATATAAGATAAATCATAATTTAAAAATTAGAACTTTATTTCAAATTAAAAATATTCATGAATTAATATTTAATCAATAACTTGTTTATTTGCTATTTTTCAACTATGTCATTAAATAAAAAGTATTTGTAGCATGAACTTTGAAGGAATTTGATTACAAACGTTAGTTTTTTGGTGTAATAAAAATTAAGGCAGTTCAATTGTGCATTTTAGACTATAAAAGTCTTCATTGTTTTATTTTCAATTGAGTATTCTAAGAATGAGTACAAATTAGTGCAATTATACATATATTTGACTATTTTAAGTGGGCAAGTTTGGCCCTATTACGATCGTTATAGTTACTTCTTTCCTTTTACTCAAAAACAGTAACATCTTACAAGATAACTAGAAATTTTAAACGATAACAATTATATTTTACATTCTATGAAATAGTTTTAACAAACTTGCTTTTTTAAATATATATGTGGCCACGATTAAACATCTATGCAAGACTCGAATGTAACATAATACTTCGTTTCAGGGTTTAAAATGATGATCCCATATACACAAGTGGTTAAGCTCATTGCTTAAATCTTAAATTCTTTTACTCTTTGTACATTTAGAAAAATGCATCAAGATGTTTAGGAATTAAAAATGATCTTTAAAATACAGTATTGAAAAGACGGACGAATGATAACAACCTGTTGAATTAGGATATGCAATATAATTTGTCTTATTTCGCAATCTAAATTGGTCACTGTTGTACATGCACTGTAAATATGATGTAAACACATTCAGCATACAGTTTTAAAAGTGAATTAGTAGCAAGAAAAAAAAGGAATAATACAATAAAAAATACATTAACGTACATTTATAAATTACATTATGTAGCATAGGAAGTATCACTACGACGGTTGAATGTTACAACAGTACACTATACTATTTTTAGACAAAAATAAAAAAACAATTATTCTATACAGATAATCTCTTCTTTGCTACAAACTTTCATAAATTTAGCATACCATACATTTTCGTTTCTGTTACAAAATTTACTTGTTGGAACTACGCGATACTATGCTCAATTTAAAGAACGCACGTTTACAAAAGAAGTGGTTTTTACAATAACGTGAGTGATATGTTTTGTCTTCGATCATTTCTATTTATTATAACATTATGATTGCGCATAGAATTATGATCTTGGTTGGAAAATTCTATTAATCATCGTTAAAAAACATACAAATGAATTAAAAATACACAATTTTCACATTGCTACTTTGGCTAAGATCATCATTGCCTGTTAAAAACCAATGATTTATGATTCGATAATAACTTATCGATACATTCAATATGGCTCTTATTTTACATATTTAAAAATACTTAGATCTTACAGAAATATATTAAAACTAGAAAACAATTATAAATGTAATACCAGATAGTATAGACTTATAATTCACTTTTTACAACGTCCTATCAATCATAGAGTCAAGTATTGTTTAAATCATTTTGAAATGTAAAAAAAATTATATTTTGTAATTTTGTTTAAACCATTTAAATAATTAATGTCAGAAATGACTTAAATTTAAGGCTATTTCAAGAAATGTTTAGTTTCCTTACTTGAACACTTTAGTTAAAAGCTTATCTTCTTTGAAGAAAAGAAACTATTACTTTTTTTCCAATGTAGTAATAACAAAATTGTTTATGAAATTAACTACGATAAACGATTATTTTGTTGTTGTTGTTTAATTTCCGAATCAGGATAAGCCGAACGCGTCTTAATTTTACAAAAATATCGGAACAAAGGTCAGTAAAAATGAAAAAGTTATAGTCGTCGTGTATTGTCCTAAAAACTATTAAAAAAAAGTCTACTCGTTTCTTTTTTGCTTCGCGGATGCAACAGAAGCGCACCGAGTTGCATCGGAAACGAGACTGGAAGTGAGACTCGTTCGACTGCATCCTGTGTTTTTTTCCTCTCGTGGCCCTGTCAAGAAAGTGGCTCGCGTGTCGTATTCGGTAAGAATAAGCAGAGTAAACCACCACCTAGAAAAAATAAAATAAATATTTTACAATGGTTTCAACCAATTTTTCTCATTTACATTACAACGTCATGTAAGTAAAAAAAAAAGTATTTCTGCCAATGAAAAACTTAAAAATTTATATTTAATTGCAAAATGTCCCTAATCAATTTATAACAATAACTTTGCTAAACAACCTTTTAAAATCAGTGATTCATTTTGAAATATGTAATTAAGTTAAAATCTACGCGCTTTTATTCACGATTAGAAAAAATGCATATTAATAGTGGAACTTACCAATGAGTAGAGCAGCAACGATAAATGTGGGCGCCGGACAGTAGAGGTCGAGCAGCTGTGCTATGACGATGTTGCCGATGATACCGCCAAGTCTGGCTGCCACCATCGAGATGGCGATTCCTGTCGCGCGCAGATTTGTGGGAAAGACTTCAGTGATGAGGCAGTCCAGGGCTGCGTTACCGCAGCTTATCACGCCGCTGAAGAACGCCGAGACTATCAAATTTTGGTACTTGTTGTACACGAAGTACAGTCCGATCGAGCACGCACCCGACGACAGAGTACTGAAAACTGTAAAGAAACGTAAATTTATCAACGTTTGCTAGTGACAACATAGATATTGAAAAATTATAGAATAACAGGAAAATTTACTTAAATAATTTCTAAATTATTAAGTTATTTAACTAAGCTAAGTAGCATAATAAATTATGCTGTATATATTACTTTTTTCAGCATGCCAGAGAAACTATGGCTTACCTAAGAAAAACTTGCGACCAAGTCGGTCCATGCCGAGCACAGCCAGTATGTTGGCCGGTATTGCCGAGGCGACGGTGATGAGCGACTCGTGAAACACGGATTCGCCGATCTTGTCGGAGCAGACGTTAACGTCGCTGTGCGAACCTTTGTTCACGATGTACTCGGTGACCTCGCAGATGCTGGCCGACTGGTTAGCATGCAGGGGATTCTGGTGGTACTCGTCGAAGCGGTTGAAGAGCTCGGGGAACCACATCATGAGGCCGTAGTAGCCGATGTGGAAGGTGAAGTTGATGATGATGGAGATGACGGTGAAGCGGAGGATCGGCTTGACGAACAGCAGTCGGCTGTTGTCCATTATGTCGCCGAGCATTACCTTGTATTTGCTCTTCACCGGGGCGCCGGGCTTCACCGGCTCCAGCACTTGGAAGTTGTCGAGTATCAGTTCCTTTACCTGCGTGATCAAAAATTTATTAGCAATCAAAGAGAGAAAATTTACGGTTCAATGTACTATAAGAGAAATGTACATTAAAGTAGCCGTAATGGAAGTAATGATTACAATATTTTTTTTCTGAGTGTAGGTCAGATACAAAAGCTGAACTAACCGTATAGGTATCGCGAGGTTTGCCAGTATTGGTGGCATAAATGCCGCGGAATATGTCGAGTGCCTCGTCATATCGGCCGCGGGAGAGTAGGTACTTGGGGGATTCGGGGAGCAGCAAAAGCAGCCCCGCCACGATGAAGGAGGGAGCAGCGCAGATCAGCAGGAAGATTCGCCATGAGTTGTACGTGAAGGACGCGCTCTTTATACCGAGATCCTTTGGGATTATCAGCATTGCGAGTCCTGAAACGTTTCGAAAATTTTAAATCAGCGAGATGCGTTTGAGGATGTGTTATTAATTCTATATTTTTTTCAGAATTTTTAATATGTAAAAATTTAAAAACTCTGCTTTTTAAGAATTAATGTTTATAGTTTTACAACTTTTTCTTTGGTTTCGTTAAAAAAGTTAAACATTATTTATTTAATTAATTTAAAAAAATGAAATTAGTCTTCTAATAATGATTTTATTAAAGCCAATTGGATACTAATTAGCTTAAGAGCGGTATCGTAAACAATACCATAAAACCGACTTTATTGCATCTTGGAAAGCATTCAAGCGTTCGATTGTTAAAATTAATGTTAGAAAAATTTTTAAATGACTCAGACTACCAAGAACATTGCACAACGTTACTAAGGATCATAAAATTGCTAAAAAATCTAAGCATCAAATTCAAGAAAAACGTCAGCGCTTTTTTTATCGTCACTTTTTCAAGCTGCAAAAACTTCCAAGAACCGAATCTTTATAGCAGAACTAATTTAATTAAAATCAACACAAAACAAACATGTTGTCACCAATAAAATAATAGAAGAGAAGAAAAAAATGCTGCTTACCGGCCACGAAGAGATTGCCCAAGGTCCAGAACGCAGCCATAAACGACAGCATCGAGCCGCGTCTTGACTTCGGCTGGAACTCTGCAAAGTACGACCAGATCACCGGTCCACTACCGCCGAGGCTGCAACAAAGAAAATATTTGTTGAAATAACATCACACAGATTAAAATTACGCGAATGAATTTTAATTTATTCAGAGCCAACGAAGGCTGTTGATTTTTTCACAGGAACTTGTCCATCGATCGCCGCAACTTTATCGATGAATTTTCGCGAAACATTGTACAGATCAATTACCGCATTGCATAATTAGCTCCGATCAATCTGCGATGCATCAAGGCGTGAAAAAAAGGAGAACATCAGGCGTAAAACTTCCAGTTCCTGGTTGCACGCAGCTTTTTTCGCGGCCCTGAAAAGTCACGATATCGCCAAGCGATCCGCAATCGTGAACGCATTTGTGCGTTGCCGCTTTTTATTATGTATGCTGGAGATTGATCGTGATTGGATCGCGCGATCCTGTCGATCGACTAATTTGGTTGAATAAATTTCACGCTCCGAGTGCCGATTTGATGCCCGCTCTTTGATTAGCTAATTAACTAATGAGCTTCTGCTTGAGAAAATTTGGTATTCCGGAAAAAAAGTCGTGAGAAATAGCAATTTTTTATTTGATTTTATTTTGCGAAGCGATTGCTGAATGAGATTATCGATAAGCGATCGCTCTATTGTTTTTATGAGCGTATTAATTAGCAATTAATTTACACTTTATTCCCTAGTTAATTTGATCAATGAAAATTTACATTTTCTTCAGCAATAACACAGATTGTTCAACCTTACTCAACTTTTCGTAAACGAAGACTCGCCATGACACTTAGTCAAAGCCAAAAAACGAAAAAAAATACTCACGCGGCACCGTTTAAGAAACGGAAGAACATGAAGAGTTCATAGGACTGGCTGAAGCTGGAGGCGACGATGCAGAGGGCGTTCATGAAGGAGATGGCTATGAGGACCTTGCGTCGGCCCAGGGCGTCGGCAACCGAGCCCCAGACGTACGCGCCGGCCATCATCCCGATGAAGATAATCGAGTTGAGCCATCCCTTCGCCTGAGTGTCGAGCTTGAGGTCGCATTGTGCGCTCGGCAGGATGAAGGACATGGAAATCACGTCCATCTCCTCGCTCGTGCTGACGAAGCCGCACACCGCCAGCAGGAAGTAGTGGAACTTGCCATAGTCTGTTTGTGAGGGAGAAAATTTCGTTGTTAGAATAGTCTCTTTGTATTTTAATATTATTATACAATTAATTTTTTTTTAATGTTGTACGATTGATGAGAAGTTATTTGATTTTAAATTATAGTATGTAAATTATAATTATATTATATAATTATAGTATTTAAATTATAATTATGTTGGATTTGGCGATTACTTGCTCGCTTTTTTACATTAACGCATACTGAATTCTTTTTGAAGATAAGAGGGGATAAAAGGAAAATTTTATGCGTGAAAATAAAAACATCAGATTTCTTTTATACTTTAGTAGTCTGACAGACAATAAAAATAAAAATTAATTTCTAAGGTGGTTGTTATTTAAGATGTTCAGAAAATTTAAAAGTCTACTTGAGAATCGTATAAATCTTTGTAAAAATTTTTCATTTTTATTCATTGGCGCGACCGAAATGTGCAGCGCTCTGTTTAAAATAAACAAAGAAAGTAAAAATCTTTCGTTCAGCCGTGCAAACGTGCAGTACATCGAAATCCGTCAGAATATACCGCGAGCTCGGGTAAACAAAGCGTTCGCTCTGTTCCGCGAGAGTTGATTCACGAGTCGCGCCGTATGTCAAGAGAACCGTCAAAAAAGATATTTGCGGTTTTAAATTTAAGTTTCTTTATTCCGGTAATATTCCACGGATGCAACTTTTTCTTAAGGTGTTTCTAGGCTTAGTTTCTAGAATGCTCTTGGGCAACTAATTTTGTACATCATATCTCATGTTTATACGTTAAAAAAAAATTGTTTTAAACATAAATATTACTTACCGGTTAGTTCGATTGCCTGCTCAAAGTCAGCTTTAATATGGGGCTTTGTGTCTGGTGCTTTCTCGGGATCTAGGGTCTTGCCCTTCGATCCGATGCCTGCGTATAGAAAAAAAGAATATACGTAATTAGAAATCACTTTATTATGTATTCTCATAAAAATGCAAATTTTAATATTGTTCTCTATATACTCACGCGCAAGCTGTAGGTCCTTTGAACCGCAGCCGTTTAGGCGATCGTCTTTTACATCACCCTCTGCAAAAGAAAAAATTATCATAAATAAAAGTTTCAGAAATTCTTCAATTTAATATTTCACATTACGATCAATTATCATTAATATACAACACTATTCACTCAAATCGCTCTAACAATATCATTTCCCCAAAACAAACAACACCTCTCTAATCCATATACTCACGTTTATTAAAAACTGAGAGAAACTGTTTGACGCCTCTTAGCGAGCGACTTATTAAAACCATGCGTGCGACAATAATCAAACTTTCACAAGCTCATCGCACCACCCTACACCTCAATAAAAACACTTCTCTATCACAGTATTTTCCTTAAACAACAACGCTAGTCACATCGATCTCATATCCTCCCAACCAAGCCAAACAAATCAATTCCTCAACTCTCCCAAAGTTCAACCACTTCGCTCTACAAGCAACTAAACCTAATCCGCTCCACTATCAGCCAATATATATACCCCACACCTACTCGGGCCCACAAAAAACCTACCCACTTCCGCAGTTTCCGCGCCGGCAAAAACCCGCCAATTCCGCGCGCTAAAAAAGCCATATATCCTCGATCCGTCCACTTCCTACTTACTGTCGCTTTTTGCCCGTGCGCCGAAAAATCCTTTGGCGCAGCGCCGCGCCCGGAAAAGCCCCAGTCTTAATCTAGCGCGAAGAGGCATCCTCCTCGCGATTCTCGGCCGAGATGGCTCTAAGTGTGCTTATAATTGACGCGCGACCTAGATAAGCGGGCTGGGCTATTAGCGAGGTATATAATGTCACGCGCTGGCTGAGAGGAGAAGAGGCTATAAGCGCGGCGCTTTAGTTTTGCGATGCGCGGATTTTGATGGAATCAAAATATTTGGGACGGTTGAGCGGTGTTGAGTTTAGAGTTTGGGATATTTACGGTTGAGGTGGTGTTGGTGTATTGTGGAAGATTTTGTTTGGTTTACTGGAGAAGAATGAAGATCAGAAGCGCGTGGATTTTTTTGAATCTTTGCCTTTGAAATGTAGAGGATAACATAAACAGATGCGCGTGAAGCGCTGCGTCAGTGGGTATACCGAAAATAACGGAAAATAAATAAGAGTTTAAAATAATTTATATATATAAGTGTATCATGGAGCGGCTGGGCTTGAAATCGTTAATTAGAGACAAACACTGGTGTGCGCTTGGTAAATCCAGAAAAATCACTGATTTCCATTGTCTTCGTCAACGAGAAAAGTTAGGTACTCGTGAAGATTTACTACATGTTTGAATTTCGCGTATTTTTGGAATGAAAATGAATCCCACCGCTTTGTTCCATCTTGCTACTAAATAAAGGGAAAACTTTCGCAAAGTTTAAAATACATTTAAACTGCTGAATTTCTTACTCTCTTCAAAAGTTTAAGTTTGAAACATACGAAGAAACCACCATAATTATTTATTTAAAATCACTCGCACAAGTAAACATCCACACAACATTACACCTCTCAAAACACCAACTACACACCGATCTTTCAATAAACAAACTCGTCACAAAACCAAACCCGCAAGTACCAATAAAAGAAGAACGCTGGATCTCACTTTCTGTCATGTCCTCGGAAGCTTTTCCGGGAACGACAAAGAAAACTTGGACACTCGTCGGGCTCGGCTGGCTCGCACGCGCGGCTTAACTAGCGCAACTGCAAAGCCGATAGTTTCGCATGGATATACGTAAAGGATCCTCCGACGGTTCGGAATGCTTGACTCATGCGAACGATAAGTGCTTAATCTATAAGATTATCTATGCAGAATCCGAGTTTTCGGGGTTTACTTTTTCTTTTGCGATTTTTTATGCGAGATAAGAATAGCGTTATTGCTTTTACAGAATTAGCTCATCTTTTGTTGCGCAAAAATATACCTAGTGTAATAGAGTCGGTTGCAAGAAGAAATGTGGGATGTATTGTTTAGTTCGAAGCAAGTAACTGCATTGTTTTTTTCAACTGCAAAAATAGCCGCGGGCTGTGTTTTGCAGTGTTGATGTAGATAATACACTACGGTATGATTAATTTCTGCAACTGACATTTATTTGGAATAATTCCAAGAGTTTTGCCGTAAGAGCAGTAAATGGGGAAGAATTGATGTAATTATATTTTTCTCTCGACGCCTGTGAATTATTGCTCGATTCAAGGAAGCATTTGGTATCAAAAATTTTTAACTGCCATAAATAGCTATGCAAATAACACCCCTTTTATCGACGATTTTTCAATATCTTTAATTACACGCATCATTTATCCTGACACATATTGTATTTTATTATTTATGATTATATTTGTCTTTAAAAATACCGTGACTAATTCGATTTACAAAACACAGTCGGTGTTATTACAAATTGATAATAAAAAAAAAATGAAAAAAACATTCACGATCTAATACTTCTAACGATCACTATCATAAACAACTATAAATCCCAACAATAATTCCAATCCAAAACCCACATCCAAAATCATAAAATTTCAGATACACTTCTCCATCTTCGCCACTGCACTCACTACACAATAAAAAAAAAAAAAGGAAAAAGCAATAAATAATACTCACTATGATTTTGCTTTGAGTCGGGTTCACCTTCTACCATCCTACGATGTCGGCGCGGTTGGTTGAATCTGGTCTTGTCGAAAGTAGAGGTGGGCTAGACTGGGAGGCTGCTGGTGCTCCTGTCTAGAGTTCGGCTCGTCTCGGTCGGCTGTTTTGCGCGACGGGGAAGTTGCTGCTCAAGGCGATCTGGCTTAGGCGACTGCTTCCTGCTGATTCTGCGCTGCTCACCTCCTGCTGCTGCTGCTGCTGCTCGACGGCGGGGCTTGCTTTTGCGCTCACTCGAAAGCTGAAAAAAGATTACAAATTTTGATTAGTGTGATTTTGAAATGTGCAATGACGAATTTGTTGATAATTGAAAGTTTGGCGATGAAGATGAAACTATTATTTCGAGAACTTTTCGTATCAATTTGATAAATGCGAAACCAATATCTTAATTTAGATATTTCCTGTTAAGGGCAGCGGAGATAATGCGATTATATGTTAGCAGTAACAACGCTCCGTTTATCTTAAGACTGATTATGTGATCAAATGATTATGTTCCTGTATAATCCTGCAGCTATTACACAAGCATATCAGTTAAACGGTTTCGTTCAAATCTTACATTATGTCAATTATAAACTCTAAACGCAGATAACTAAGGTAAAAATTCAACTAAATAATCAGTCGCAACTTTCATTACCCAAACAAAAAAATCATTTCAAAAATCAAAAAATAAAAAAAAACGAAAACTTCAAATCGCACAATAATCTACGCAACGCCTCTAAACAAACTTGCTAGCTCGCTAACAGGACTAATAAAAAATTAAACAGCCCATCGAGCGATCCAGAGCCTCCAGCCTCTACGATAGCTTCACGTGCTTCTCAGGGTCTCGATGAGCCGAAGATAGCGGATCTTCAAGGCTCAAGCAAACGCTAACGTCTCACTCGTAACGCGGCGCTAGTGCACGGCTGTGAAATTGATGAGCGATTCGCGCATTGTTGAAGGAACGAGAAAATGTGGGTACTGTGTTTTTTTTTGCCGTTAGACTGGTTAAAACTTGTTCGGTGTGTTTTGATTTGGTTTGGTTATGATTGAAGTGGTATAGTGGTTTGTTGAGATTTGATTGTAGTCTTGGTCTGTTGTGTAGCTTTGTATATAGTCAATTAGATGGAATCGATTTAAGGAATAAAGGTTGAGATGTAGGTTTTATGGAGTGAAGTGTATAGACAGATGTAGTACAAGATAATTTAATGAAAATACTTAATGATTCAATGTTGTATGCAAATACTTTACATTATCAAAGTATCTATTCAAATAATCAAAGTACACGACTTTAATTAGCGCGATCACATTGCTTTATTAATTGCCTTATGGTACACTATGATATAATTACGTCGATTAATATTCAAAATACAGCTTCCTTCTGTTACGATATTTTTTCATAAAAAATACATTTTCAACTTTTTCTCGAAGATTTTACATTCAAACACTGCAGTACCAGAAATTTCTCCGTTCTTAATTTTTGCCTCGAATATTCGGTAATACATAGTCGATTTGCAACACTCGAGGGCTATTAAGTGTATTGAAGTGTCAAATAGGGTCAATTCGCGCCGATCACGAGAGAAAAGAGAGTATCAGAGATGCGCTTGTTGCGCGCGTTCCGAGAATGCGCAATTTCATCGCTTCTTAATTGCTTCTCGCACTTTCTTTGCTCCGATAAAGATTTGTTGAAAAATCAAAGATTTCAGTTTTATTACTTTATTAAGTCGGTCAACGGAGTTTATTGCATAAAAAGTATACTTTATTTTATTTGAGCGTGCAAAATTATTTTCGCCCTGAATGTAAGACTCTTAATTTCAGATAAAAAAAATTTATGAATCATATTAACGCCGCTTACTCTGTAATAATAAATACATCAAATCATTAAATATAATTTTCGCGCATCAATTGTGCAACTGACCACGTCCCTGCAATGAAGCGCACGTAGACGAGCAAAAAAAAAGAGGGAACAAAAAAATGAACGCGTATGCACTGCACATACACATTTTTAAGATTGTCCAATTACGACGGATAATTAGATTCCTAATTGTTTCAAATTCTCACAATTCCGCGGTTTATACTTCTGCATGCTGTACGCAACTCGATGATGCGTACGTAACTGCGGTGCTCGAATCTTGGTTGTATTTACGGTAAATAAAGGTAAATGCGAGGACTTTTACGAGAGTTCAAATTGGAGAGGCTTGAGTTTAACCGAGACTTGTAGGAAGTGGTGGTTTAGATGATTATAATTTCGTAGCTTTATAGTTGATGATGGATTTTAGATTAAGTTAATGATTTTTTAATTCATTAGGATTGTGTAATTACAAAGCAATTTAGAGCTCAGAATTTTAAAAAGATGAGTGAATAATCGTTAAATTTGTACATTTTGTTAGGCGCTCGTTGAAGTGCAGATGACTCGTGTATTTTCATTATGCGTTCGCTCTGATTTCTCACGCGATTTCTCTAATCTTTGTTTGATAACTTTAAATCATTGCATTTCAAAGAAGAGTATTTGCGAAAAATTAAAACTATAGGTAATATATTGCTAATGTATTGAATATTACTATTGGTATAATATATCCGCAAAAAAAAGGTTGTTAATTGAAATCACATTTGAACGTACTTGCTTAAAAAATTTCATCAATACTGTCGAAACTCTCATTCAAATAAGCAATAAAAACTATTCATCAATTTAAGCAACAAAGTAACATTGCTTTAAACAAGACGAGCATCCAGCAAATCTAGAACACTGCCATCACTTACAATCACGTTCCTCTCACGCACCAACAGAAGCTCAAACTCTCAAGCTCAAGTCTACCTTCATCTCGACATTTGAACGACTTCTAAGCAAAGAGCGCGGGAAAGTTAAAAAAAAATCCAGAGAATAAACCGGCGCGAGTACAAAAATATTAGCGCTTTAGAATGAGTTGTATCAACATTGACGCTCGCTTTTTTTTCTTCTCGGTAGCGGCTATAATTGCGAGTTGCGCGCTACTGTGTCGTGCGGATTTTTTGTCAAGTCGTCTTGTCTCGGTGGCGAGGGCATCATACGGGAAACCGAGCGAGGTAGTAACGATTTCCTGTTTTTCTTTACCATCGTTGCATGTAGGTGGAAGCGCGATACCTGTTAAGCTGTATAGGCGAGGATTCGATAATGATGAGTTAAAGGTTTGAAATAAATAATTCATGGGTTGATTTTGATTGGTATAGAGATTGTAAGGTAACTTGTGTTATGGAGGATGTTTCTTTGAATGTCAAAAGTTTTTAATTGTAAGAAGTTCATTTAATAATTGATTGTATAAAATTACAATTTACAAATTAAAAAATGGATTTATAAATTATAAGTATCCAATTAAAAAATTATTTTGTAAACTTTTTTTTGAAATGTTTGTTCGTTATTCAGATTAAAAAACAATTTATCTTATCTTCTAAATTAATGCCTTTAATTAATTGTTAAAAATAGAAAATTTATTTGAATAAAAAAAATCAACGATTTTTTAAATTTATGCCTTTTAATTAAGATTACTAAAGACAGAAATTTTTTTGTAATTAAAAAATTACAAGTATTTATTTTATAATTAATTTTATCAAAATTAAAGTAAATTTCACGCGATACTATTTCTTTTATTTTAAAATTAATTGTAATAGCATTAATTATCACGATAAAATCCGTGCAATTTTCATAATAATTCTAATTAAACATAACGACCCAAAAAACAATTCGAACCCGCAATTAAAGAAACTAAAACGCGCAAGAATTAATTCAATTATTCACTCCGCTCTCCTCTTATCGGCTAAAAATAGCACACCGCAAACTCGCCTCCATCACTGGCTCTTCCTAAAGCACTGCGAATCCCGTATATACCCACCGCTCATCCATTAATTAATAAACATTTTTTCACCCGAAATCACAGAAAAATTAAATTTATATTTCAATAAAAATCGAAAGCATCATCGCAAAAATAAACTTTCCATGAAAAAAAAAAAATTGTTCGACCGTGACAGGACTCGAACCTGCAATCTTCGGATCCGAAGTCCGACGCCTTATCCGTTAGGCCACACGGTCGCTGTGAGGGTAGTTTCCCCACGGCGGCTGTTGAGAGGCGAAAACTGAGCCAACCCTTATCGATCGCTCGCGACGCGCGCATAACGCCCGCAAGCCGGTATGTATATCGAGCGCGCGCGCGCAGCTGCAGCGGCCTGAATGCACTTTTGAAAGTGCATTTTTTAATTTTGAAATTTTTTTTGTTTTTGTTGGATGATGAGTTAATTTTTTTATTCGTGGGTACTGATTGATTTTGAGTGGCTTATGGATACTTTACCGGTCATCATGGAAAAGTTATTGAATATAAATACTAGTAATTTTACTTTACGCTGTAGAATAAGAGGATACAGAATGATAAAAATAGAATTAAAAATAAATTCTAATTTTAGAGTATGACATCACTGGGCAATATTACAATCTACATCTCCTTAATCAAACTTTCCTTTTATCGAAAAAAATTTAAAAAATAAATCAACAACAAAAATCCAATCTCTCAAACCCAACGTCACGATCAATAATACCTACATTGTCCACCTCGCCAACACATAAAACTCCATCGACATACACACACGCATGGCTAGTGTAGCCGGCGAAGCGCGCGTTGACTCATCCGTATTATCTCTTTTACTTTGAACGTTACGTAATGGAAATTCGTCAAACGCTGTGGCCAGTGTGTATTGGCCCGTGGACTCTCGGCGCGCTTCTTCATACAATCTTTTATCTTATTAGCCAGATACATCAGATGTATTACGGATTTAGCACAGCGGAATGCGCTGGGTAAATTATTTGTTTTTGTTTTAGTTTACGCCGGACAAAAGGAAGCGATTGTCACTATTGAATGCCGCAATTTGAGTGTCGATTAGTCGGTTGTTTTTTTTTTTTTTGTTCGTTTTCCAGTGATGTTAGTGGATTGGGGCTAATTTTTTGAAGCAATTGGCTCGGATATGTTTGAAACAGGACGTGGTCGTTAAAAGCGGTAGGTCAGTTATTGAAACAAATATTTGTGAAAATATAACGATTATCTGGGTTATTATTGGTTTGTTATAGTTGGCGTTACGGGCAGATCTCGAATTGTTATTAAACGTAATTTTTTTTAAGTGCGCGACATTTTATGCAGATAAAAAAGAAGCTCGTAAAATATGAAAAAAGTAAAAAAAATATGGGTCAGTCTTGTTTTTAAAAAATTTAAATAGATAAGCCGGAATGTTGTTATAATATCAAATAAGAAGGGAAACTGTGATCACTGTTTTTGTACTTAACACTTTTTTATATTTACCTTAATGGTAGAAGTAGGTTAATAAGTAAGTATTAATTAGTAAGGGAAACTTTTCATTCGATTTTACGTTGATCTTGCCTATAATTAAAAATAGCTGAAATCTATGCATTAAAGCTTATATAAGTTTCGAAGGACAGGCACACAGTCACGGTTTTCGTAGAAGTTGATCCACTTTTGCTGGCTATTAAATTTATATTTTTAATTATTAATTATTTAGTAATTTTATTATATCATAAATATCCCATTAAATCTGCGGAATCAGTCGGACAACGAATACACAAAATCGCAGTTAATCATAATTTTTATTCAACTATCATTGTTTTATTTTCTGTGTTTTGTTTGCATACTTAATATCCTCAATTATTAAACAAATTACAATCATTTTACCTAATTTTACTAATTATAATCATTATTTTTTCTAAACTAACAATATTTTCAGTTCTCACGTTAACTACATAAATACCAGCAATTCCTTCAGTGTTTGTAAGAATACAAGTTAAATTAATACATCGTTTACAAAGACTAACAAACGATTCAACCTACCAAAATCTAACCAAATATTTTTA
Organism: Eupelmus urozonus; assembly: GCA_900480035.1. Taxonomy (NCBI): domain Eukaryota; kingdom Metazoa; phylum Arthropoda; class Insecta; order Hymenoptera; family Eupelmidae; genus Eupelmus; species Eupelmus urozonus. The sequence goes on from UELX01002112.1 coordinate 18,404, forward strand.
ACATCTGAAAACTGCACACCCACAACAATACATATACTTTGCGTACGGAAAATGCCAGAAAGTCAAGCCCACGGCAGCAGCTCCGCACAAAGCACCGAAAAGTATACAGCAACGGAAAAATACCGATTTTTCGAATCGATCGCACTGAAAAAAGGTCGTACAAAGCCAAATTGCGAGGTTATTGTCTCGACCACCGGCTGGATCATAACGAGCAGTTCTATGGGCGTGTCAGCCAAAAGACTTGGTAGCTTTGCCGACGGACATCCTGTGCTAAATGTCCGGCTGATGGGCGGGCGTCACGCGGTAACGATTTCATTCGATTTATAAATGCTTTGGGGAAAAATGTACGAGTTGCGTGATGGATGATTTTTTTTAATGATATTACTGTACGAATCGAATTGATGGTGATTATGGGGGTTGGTTAGAATAGTCTTGGAAATACTTGTTTAATTATAAAGTTACAAGCATTGAAGATTGCTTAGTATAGTTTAGCTACACTCGATATAGCAAAAATAAATTCTAAAAAGTTTCATTGTCAAAAGCAACTCTAGATTTACTTATAATAACATTAGACGAACAACGAACACAGGTGTGAAATAGTGTGGAAACATAATTACCAAGGCACAGCTAGACCTCTGATCAAAGTCATCCGCGCTGCGCCAGCGGATCACGCGTTTAATTAAAGACTAAAAGTCCTCCCTCGACAATTGCCGATACGTAATGAATCTGAGTTCAATGATCCGCTTAGAGGCGAGTTCAACGAATGTTCAGTGCACGCACAGCTCGAAATAGGCTGAAACTAGGCGAACCCGTAAAGCAGAAAATCACTCTGCTCTCCTTGTGCTCAAATACTAATGAATAGCTGGATTTTCTGACAACATTGCATAGTAATTTAATAATTTTATTTTGCTTTTTCATAGAGGATTTTGTCAATCAGCATCAATTATAGTTTCAGTTTAAAGATAATTTGTAAAACATCGTTTTGTTGTAACAGAACAGTAAAATATGCGTAACACACGAACGCATCTCAGTTCACATTCAACTTCCGCCCACTAAAAATCCCAACAAATCATCCTGCCTATCGCACAGCGTGCAATTCTCATCGGCAGTTTCGCAAAGCCATCAAGAAAAAATAGCCGTCGATAACCGCAATCTTCCCGACGCGACACCGATCACCGCACCGAACCCGATAAATGCAAAATCCGAGCCATATACACCCAACATCCCAGAGAGCACCACAGGCGGCGCCAGCAAATTACACGCCCGAGAGAACCTCTCCGCACCTTAACTCACCCACGCGCGGCTCTGTACTTATACACATTTACCTTCTTTTTTTTCGAACTTTTGATCGCATGTGCGTTAGCACGTGAAGCTTGAGGATCGATCGGTATTCGATCCTTTCGCATCTTTGCCATCATCGGCGCCACGCATTGCGTCAACCGTATCAAGTGCAGCGTGAAATTCTAATCAGTTTTTGCTGTTGTTTCCTCGATTTTTATAAGCTTTTTTGCCCGTTTAAGCGCAACTAGGTGCGTGTATTAATTATAAATATACTGCTATATCGTGAATTATTTATTTACGTACAAGCGAAAGGTTGGCTAGTGCTTTTTATGCTTGAGTTTATTGCATGTCCGGTGTAAATATACTAATGTGTGTTGCAGTTTTTGTGGTCGTCATTGCACTGCGTTGGAAACTGACGTTAGCGTCGTGGTAAATCGAAAGCTCGCTTCGAGATGAATATTTATTTATACGATTATTACGTAAATTAACCCGGATTAAAAACAATTGTACTTCTCGCGACTGATACCATCGCGCAGATGTTAACAAGCGAACACTACGTGTCAATTTGATAAGATAATGGCTTTGTGAAAATTACTGTCCATAATAGTATACGGGGAACGCTGGTACAGTATAACATAGAGTTTATCTTATCTTTGGAAAAAGAAACTTTCAAATTAGTATTGAATCTCGATAGTTCAAAAAATGTTTATAAATGTATAAATATACGAAAATTAAAAAAAAAATCTTTCAAAGCTAGTTTCTAACTACGATAAAAAGAAAAATATCTATTTTTCTCGGGTCAAAAGTAATTTTTTCGTCCAATAATGATAAACACGTTAAGTCAGTAAATTATCAGGCCGATAACTGATCTATCCGCAGCACCATCTGCAGCACCTTCCGACTATTGAATCTTTGCCGTGCTCTGACGCGCCATGAAGGCATTGAAATCACCAATTCGCTACTAATTCGTTTAACGAGATACGCAAGTGGCTTTGATTCGTTTTTAAGCATATTGTGTACATTAAATATAATGAAAAAATTTTCCGGACTTTGGTTATTGCATATTTTTTTAGAATAGTATAGAAATATTAATAAAAAAAAATTACTAATTGTTGATGGAGAATTAAAAAAAAGAATATTGAAGACGTTAAAGAAATTTTAACTATAAAAGAATTTTAAAATTTTATTTCATGTCAAAAGTATGTGCTTAAGCAGAAAATATTACCGTATATGCCCTTGTTACAAAAATTACATCGAGGAACTGGAAAAAAGACCTTTTATTTGTGTTTTGTCACGAACTACAACAATAGTAATCAAATATCTGATAGGAAACGAAAGAATTATCAAGTCTGAAAAACAAATAAAAAACTCAGAACTACGTAAATGTTGTACACAACGACCGATTCTATCCAGAGTTTTCCTGTTTTAGCCCATCTTGCATCCTTTTTGTCAGAAGGTAGCAATATCGCAATCATCAAAAAATCGAATGATTGCTAAAGCTTAAAAACTAATTGCTTACCTCTGACAGAATTCAACTATTTTTCTCTTATCAATCTAATTTTTTCTTTTATGAATTAAAAAAATATTGAACCTTATGCTAAAATGGCTATAAAGTGTAAAAAAATGTTACATCGATAGGAAAAATAGCCGATTTCTCCCAGACATTTCTCACAACTAAAGCGCTGAACATTGAAAACAAAATAAATAAACATAAAAGTAAAACTACTCTAAAAGGTGAACAAGAGAGATGAGAACGGAAACAGGAAGGTCATAGAAGCGGCGTAATACCGGAAGTAAGAAATTCAGATAGGCGAGTACGCGCGGGTATCCTTCGGACCATTACTCGATATACATTGTATATGGGTAAATGAAAGAGTAAAGCGAATGAGATAAGTGGCTGCATTTTAAAGTGAAATTTCGCAGATACTTTCGTATGTATTATTTTTTGATGATTAATAAGGCTACTTGTGGGCTATTAATGTTTAAAATTCATTGAATTAGTTTAAGATTTAAAGTGAAGTAAGTTCATGGTTCTCTATAAAACATAGAGTATCTGAGTAGAAAATTTAAATCATTTAAATGACAGACCTTATAGTAAAAATTATATACATTTTTATTACATAATAAGCACATGCCACAGGCATCGGTACATATAATTAAAAACAGATATTCCAAACATTGCATAATAATTGATAGTAAGTTAAAATTTAGCAGATTTAATTGCCTATACCTTGTCATTGCATCCGTGCCTCAGTTTTTTCCTGATTACATAACAAATACTTTAAAACAAATAAATCTATACTTTTTTCAGAGCCAAACCTTCGTTTTATGTTACTAAAAGGATTCATTACAAAACTAGTTTTTTTTCAATTACTTTTTGCAGTCAGAATTTTTTGTTTTTTGAAGAAGATTTTTCCTTGAAAAATCAACACAATAACTGTATTTAAAATAAATACATTCTTTTCAAATTAATGAATCTAAACACGAAATAATAAAAAAAAATTCTGTACAAAAAATTAACGTTTTCTTTTACATAGTCGAATAAAGGTAGAAAAAATGTAACGATAAAAAGTTAATGCTTTTTCTATATAATTATTCATATCCAAATTACAATCTAAGAACATTTTACATTTTATACTTTTTCTATTATTGCATTTTACAATATTTATCTTTAAATTAATATTATACTGCAATGAATAAAAACTATTGGACATAAAATTGAATATCGTAAAAACTGTAATGCACTGATTCCTGAACTAATCTACTTTGTGACTGGAGATTTGGTACAAAGCACTCAAACACCTTCGTACTTTACAAAAATCGAATTTTATTAAAAGTATAATTTGCTTAAATTTAATAACACTTTACGCAATATTTGTGCTTTTTTATCTAGATTTACGTAAATACTTCATCAATTTTATAACAAACGAGCTTCGTAATCTACGTAATAATTTCTTAGAAAATTCCACAAAATTCTACGTTAATCATTAAACAAATTCCTTTTCCAAAAAAACAAAAAATGTACCAAAATACCCAAAAATCTCATCAAAAGATCTCCTACCAAGTACCCCAATCATGTCTACAATCATCCTCCCAGCAATAAAAACATAAAACTACGTAAATAAAAAGGCCGATCTACTCCATCAGAAATAGCGCAGAAGCGTCTAAGTGTACAAACCATCTCGTGTGTACACACGTACATATTATATCCAGGCTCTCGCACGAGCTCGCTCGTGGTCAATTTTCAAGGCCGAAGTAATTAGGTGCGATGCTGACAAAATGAAACCGCGCGCGCTCGAGCTGAGATAACAGAAGCCGAGGCGGAGAATTCAAGAAAAGCTAAACAGATCTCGAGTACGGTAGACGAGGTTTTATCTCTCGGCGGAGTGTCTACAGCGATGGCTCATGTTTATAGGCATTATCGCGTCGTGTATGCAGTATTGTTTGTGCTGGCGTTAGGATTCTTTGTTGGCGAATGTGAATTGAGAGTGTTTTTTTTTTTTAGATTGAGGGGGAATTGAGTGAAAATGGTTATCGTGTTAGTTTTGGTTTGAGGGTATATTTATGAAATTTTTAGTTTGTTTTTTAGTAAAATCATTAAGATAATTTTAAAGCGTGTCTCCATATTTGAGAACGGCTTAGTTAATAAAACAGTAGGTCGTATTCAGAAATAAATAATATGCGCATTAATAAAATGTTTAAGTTATATGATGTTGAAGTGATACACTTGTGTGGGAAATGTGATCATTTTAAAATAACTCAATATTAAAATGATTTCCGTATCGTTAAAATTCAAATTTATTTAAGTACATTAGATTAATCAGCAATAAAATGTATGCATTAGAGAATGAAAATAAATTCAGTTAGTATGAATAAACATATATTCACATTGTATTCTTAAGATGTATAAAAATGCAAGTAAATTAAAAAGCCTATTAAATCTACATTTAGTCACTCTAAGCATTTCGTTTGTTGAGATAATTGGTACACGCATGTATATGTAGAAATTTCGGGGAACAAATCGTTCAAACGCTTTAGATAAATTAACTAAAAATAGCAAGCAAAATACTCTTGTAATATTTAATAACAATAAAATCGTAATTGTTGCTAAAATTCCCAGTATCCTCTCACTCCAAGTAAAAAAAGCCTAGTGTGCACGTCCAAATAATATACTCACGCAAAACCAAAAGCCGCCAAATCCAGATTGATAATAGCGAATTTTCACGTGCGTAGGTCAGGCCAGACGATGTACTTGCAAAAACTTTTGCAGACTGCTAGAACTCATTGGAACCGTACACTTGCTTTTAGCCTTTCGTTTCGAATCCGTAGTCCTTCCCAACTCGAGCACGATTCTTAAATTGTGCAACATGCAGGCCGTTATTATCGTTTAGCTACCGGCCAACTTGAGCACTGTATTTTATTTATGCAAAGTCGGCGTTAAATATTTGTTTTCTAATGGATCTCTGGCGAAAAAACGTAGAAACTTTTTACCGTTAATAATTCAGTCCACTGTTCTCGTAAGATTCTCTCGATGCGAACAATCGCGATTAATCCAGCAGTACAATCAATATAAATGAATATTTTATTAAAGCTAATCGATGTACACTTCACTTGCTTTCAACCGCTTCGTAAATCTGCCCTTCTCTGCATATACAGCCACAAACTAAGCTCGCTCGTTTATCATCAATCCCAGCATTCGCTTCGTTTCCTGGCCTTCCAAGATCCAACTGATTAACCGTACACACGAGCTTTAAATTTACAAGGCCCGATGCTCAAATGATCCTCGAAATAAAGGTATTTTTCACTTCCGCTCTGTACCTTAAAGCAGCATTTTTGTTAAATCAAAATGCAGCACGTGCGTATTGCCGATGTACTTATGACGTTTTAGAAAAACGAGCGAGGAGACGATTGACCCGCGAGAGCCGGCGCTCGGAGATGAAGTGAACGGCTCGGTTCGGCGAGTCGCCGGCAAAAAGCCACCTGCCAACGCGCCCCCTCCCACTATGACTTCACTGCACGCGCTCTGACCGCTCGGAGATGTGTGTATTTGCGCTTTTGGATATTTTTTTTTTTTTAAGAGGACTGTTTTGGTTGTCGGGTGAGATTGGATGGGCTTTTGGGATGAAGATAAAGGTTTGTTTGGAAGAGGTGAAAGAGCGATGGTTTGTCAGATTTGATTAGTTACTCGAGTTTAAATGATATCACGCTTTTTTATTTTATAAGGAGAATTTTTTATTTAAATAGAAAATATTTTATCTGGTTTATTAGAAAGAAAAGAAGAGACACGATTCCGTAAGAGTTTGCCGTATTTATAAAGCGTCATGTCGTCTTTATAAAGTATGAGTAAAAAAAATAAAGACGACTGATTAAATAGTTACACAATAAAAAAATCAATATTAATCTAATTAAATATAGTTATTGGAGAAAGTCGTACCAAATAATTGTTTTACCAAGCCACAACAACAAATTGTTCTTATCAAGCTTCCCATCAAATTTTTTTATTCTACGATTTGTAATAATTAAAAAACTACCGAGAAAAATAGCTCATTAACTTCCCTTCAAATAATGAACTTCAGTACAGCCGACGCAACAATAAATTCACACCATAAATTACTTTTTATTAATCAGACTAAAAAACGTAATAATGCACATAAAACAAAGTCATATTCTTCCCATACAAACCCAAGCGCAAAACCGACGATCGAACGATAAAACGAGAATCAAGGAGGAGATCGGCTAGATGAAGACGCGCGTTGAAATCGTTCGAGCGAAACATCACGAGGAATCTTTTTTTCCGATCGCCTCGCCTATACCGCTCGCTTTTTACGGCGGAAAATTAAACGAGTTTTTTCCCCGATTCCCGATGGTTTTGCCTCGATTTTTTCCTTCGATCGCTGCAGCAATAAATACGGCTGTATTGCGAGCAATGCCTCGTTAAACCCACGACGTGTAATTTGAGGAATCATTGACAGGTGGCGATGGGTAATGGTGTACACGTGCCCGACAATGTGAATCATTTTTTGTTTCGATTGCTCAATTTCTAAGATGCACATAATCGGCGCAAATGATCTTGGAGATCGGTGCGTGTACTGTGTGGATATGCTCGTTTTAACGAGCTGGAGTTAGCGATATTAAACTCTTTTTCTTTGTTGCTTGTAAGGAGCGAGTTTTTAATTGCGTTTCTGTTTTAACGTTAAATAAAGAAACAAGTGTACATTTTTCAAGACAATGTGGAACTCTTGTAGGCTTTGGCAGGGATACGTTAGTTTTAGTGGATTTTGTGCTCTAATGAAACATATTTCTCTGATACATTTTGTTTTTAATAAATAATTACAAGTTTACGAATTAAATAAACATAAATAAATATAATGAATAAATATTTTCTTTAAATTCAAATCCTTTCAATTATCGGTATTAGTGAGTGTTATCGATTCCATTAAAACTAAAATTGCAATGAATGTTAAAAGATAAGTTTCTAATCGTTCCAAATAAAGCTCTATTTTAAAACAAAAGAATAATGCACACATCCGTCTCAATATATTAAAGCACATATCAATACTACAATTTAAGACCTCCGATAAACACTATTTATTTACAAGATTAAACAACGCCGATAACAAAAGCAAACCGCAAATCACAAAATTATCGAACTCTCAAACCCGACGTGCCTATTGAGCCGGAGACCTATTGTTTTAAGGATAAGATAATCCGTCGAAGGCAGCGCACTTTTATCCATATTTTACTAGCGCGCGTAAACTCGGACCATTCATTCCAAACAATGTCACTCTCGGTACGCGTACACATACCAGAAATCACGAGCTACGTTTCTACAAATATATAGAAGTCGGACGTGCGTATATGCGAACGAACCTATTATTAAACGAGGCGCTAAATTGGAACTTTTTTCCATTTCAAAAGCGGCGCTTGTTTGGTTGGTCGAGGAAAGTCCCGAAAAAAATTCGCGCTCATTAGGCGCGCGGGGCCACGTGAAATTGCGTTTCTCGTTCGCACGCGCGCGCTACGCACGTGATGACGAGGCGGCCTTTCGAAATTTAGGTTTATGTAGGAGACGAAATTTCTGTTTGCCTCGTTTTGGGCGGGTGGATGACCGGCGCTACGGTGTTATGTAAAAGACGTAAACAGGATCAAGGTGCGATTCGTGGACTTCGAAAATATATGTTTTTTTATTATTGAGATTTTTAGAAAGGGTAAGTGGTGGATATCATATCAAGCAAGGGCCCTGTGGAGGACATACATTTTTTGTGCAAAATTTTGTTCAATAAATTGTTTTGAATGTTAAAAAATAACAGTTTTGACAACCTTTGAGCATACACAAAAAAAATTTATCTGCTGATACGAAAATCAACGTTAATTTTCTGATTTAGCTAATCAGCTGTGATTGTGCGCATGCGCAGAAGTGAGTTTTCACCGTTTATTTCTAATATCTTTTTTATACGTTCGGTAAGACGTATATTTAAACACAGCATTAAATTCCACGGGCAAAAAACTTCAATTATATACTTAATTTGTTAAGAGTTAATATTTTATAAGCTATACTAAATCGAGATTAACGATTCTTATCTATGGATGCTCATAAGGTGACATGTTAAAATTAAGTTATTCACGTTTGTTCTTTCAATAATTTGGTCGGCGACCTCAATTTTTCTTTGTACCAATTAAAAGCTGAAGATTTATAAAACATTTCTGTAAAATTGCATGAATGTGGTATATATATTTTATAAAAGTTGCTGGAGCCACCTTAAAGTAAGTGCGCAGTTCAAAAGACGCGTACGTGACTTTTGGGAATTCCGTGGGGGGCAGGTAATACCCAGGTGAAATTGTTTTTTCTCTTTACATGCACATGCACAAATGCCCTTCACTCTTTGCTATATTTCTTACTGCCTGTTTGTTTGGGTTTTACCCGCCATCAAGAGCCCTATAGAGTGCTTGTACCAAATTAAAGGGACAAAAAAATGTAATAATTCATTTAAAAATTATATTTTTTTTAAATTTAATTAATAATTAAATAAACTAATAAATGTTTCGAAAAAGTATATTGAGATGATAAAAATTATAATGCAATAATTATAAAACGTGAACTGTATTTATTATTTATTTCAATTATACTTAAATTTTTTATAACTACCTTTCGTATCATATAAATATCTTACTTAACAATTTCGATCGAAAATATTTCGTTCGATACAAACAAACGCGTAAATTCTCAATCCTTTACTTTTCAATTAAACAATGCAAAAACTGAGATGAAAGAAAAATTCTCTACTTATTTCAACTATCTAAATCGTCACTCCTTAAGAAAACTTATCACATCTATAGTTTTATAATACTTCTTATATTTCGCCACAAGCGCATATCTATCAAAAAGTATTTTATTTCCTTAATACATCAAACTACATTTACATGACAAAATCGCCATCCTGTCTTCGATTTCGGAACCAAAGTGCCCTAATTATCCTGTTAAAAATTCAAAATTATCCCAACTTTATAGAAAACTTGAAATATTCCTTCTATCTTCGCCAGGAACGACCAAATGGTAAACCGATACTCTCCAAACCGATCGCCAATACAACTCGGTCTCATCTCAAATCCGCATATATGCAGAGCAACCGATCAAGCTCGCGTTATAACGTCCACTTCCCGATGCGCACCGCAAGCTGCGAGCACGGTGACAAATGATACATGTAAGTACGCCTATAGCGTGATGTGCACCTACTTCGCGACGAGAGCTAAGCGGCCGGCACCGTATATATAGCATCGGCACAGAGCGCTTAATAAAGGTCGTCGACAGCCTCGACGCAATCTGCGCTCTGTGTGCGCACATGCAGATGAGCCGAGAGGTCGATCTAGCAAGTTCGAGATGCCGATTTCGCTGAGCGGATGGATTTTTGCTGTTATGGTAATAAGTAGTTTTGATTGGTGGAGGTGAATGGTGAGGCGAATGTTTATTTTGAGATCGATGATCAGATTTTTTTTTAATTTGTGAAAGTTTTTGGAAGAAATGGAGAGAGAAGGTAGTGTGGACCTGTTTTTAATTATGTGACCATTGCAATCGAGTGAATTATTATTCAAATTATTTACGTGTATACATTCTGGTTGTAGAATTTTTGAACTAACTTCTATTTTAAAATTTTTATTATAAGGATTAGATAATTGTACTTTTTATCCATATTTAAAATTCAGTGATTGCAAAGTGATTAAAAAGCTATAACATTTTTTCACTTCGGAAGCGTAAATTATAAATGTGCAATTAACGATTTCAAAATCTAAATATTCAATAGCACCAACGTTTAGATAAAAATTTTAAATTTCAAATTGCACGCGCGTTCCTTATTTACTCTGTGTCTGATTAAAAAGCCAGTGAAAACTTTAAAAGCAAGATTTCTTAAAATTTTCTCTTATCACTGTGCATCAATTTGATTACTAGAATCGCTAATGGAGCAAATTACATTGAACTGACGAGAGGCAGTGTGCGAGATTTATTATGCAAGTTGTATATGAACCGAAGCTGCAGCTTGAAGAGTTATACCTTTTGTCATTACGATATAACGCTCATATAGTCTTTTATTACCCGTTGATTTACTTATCGTTTAAGAATATTTATGGGCTCTTAAAATTTTTTTAGTCTCTAGTTTAATTTTTTTTTTTTTTTTGGAATTCAAGGTAATTATCGCGACGGTGTAACGCAAAGACATGTGGATTTTAAGCTCCTCCTCAAATCAATATTGGAACGTAGTAGATACTGTATAAATTATGTCACGAGTTAAAAAATTGCACAAAAAGACGATCATTTTGAAAGAATTTATGTTCGTTCAAATCTGTAATATATGCGAACTGATGACCTGATAAAAAATTAATAGCAAGACGGTCATGTATTTAAAGAATAATACCAAAGATAAAAAATGACAAATAATACCAAGTTTGAAAAATCTGAAAATTTATCCACTAAAGCTATATTAATTTTGAAATACATTTTACTGGTTACAGTTGGTTTTCTCGATTTTTTTTCTGCGAGTCGGAAATAATGTAGGTCCAATTTTATCCCAGAGTTCATCAGTGCCCTTGAGTTACTGACTTCAACCTTCGGCAGCACAAAAGGAATGAGGCGCGCGATAGCATAAATACAATCGACGCAAATAAAATGAATTTCTTAACGATGTTTTCGCACTTTGGTTTTACGACGCCTCTTTTTTTCTTTCATTTTCCTTGGTTTCCATCAAAAAGGAGAACTCGGTTCATAGTTGTGTTCTATTTAGCTAAGATAATCTTTACTAGACTAGTGAAATAATTGTCAATGTTAAAGATTAATTTTATTGTTCATTTAAAAAAAAATTTCATTTTTTATAAATATACTGAAAAAAATGTCTTGGTACACTGAATAAATAAAAGTATAAGGAAAATTGCTACATATATGATTTAGTATCTCTTTAATATACTCATTATATGAATAAATTTAGTATATTTAGCCTAATAATTGTGTAATGAAAAAGTAACATTCGTATAAACGGCTTTTAAAAGTAATATATCAAAAATAATAAATAAATTCCATACACCTAGTACTTTTTCTTACAAAATGAGTTTGTCACAACATTAGTATTCAGTAGAAATTTCTCTTACATTTTTAATCAATTTTATTAAGTCAATACTATCAGGACATTATATTTAAAATATTATTGTATACTGCTCAAACAAAATATCTGTGTGTGAAATCTTTTCCGATAATTTCGTTGCTTTAACCATTTCGCTTGGAGGATTTCGAAACTATTCTAAAAAGTAGTTCTTTCGGTCAGTGTACATTTAGAGATTACTATATTAATATTGTTAATGTTATAATTATTATTTTCAATTATTTTTATTTTTATTATTTAAAAAAATAAAGCTTTTTACGAAATTCAAATAACAATTCCTTGGCAAATATCCAAAGCGCAATCGACAACAAAACAACGTTCTCCAGCGCAATATTCAGCTCGACCATGCGCACTCGCTAAAAAAATAAATCGGAAGATCACCGCGCTTGAATCATATCCTCGCGCGATCGGTGTAATTCTAGCGTCTCTTTTGCGCGCCTGTACAGTCGAAAAAAAAAACGAACTCGAGCAGACGAGCCGCGTCAACAGATCAATTGAAATGCCAAATAACGGAAGATTTTCGCTCGCGCTGCTTCGCGGAAGCACCGACAATTTTCACGTGTAAAAAAAATTTCCTAAGTATCGGAGGTTATAATGATCGCGATTTTTTTAATGGCTCGTGTTTGACACCCGAGCGCAGGCGTAAAAAATTATTTACAATTGACGCGAGTCTATGTTACACATTGGAAGTATGTGTAAAACTGTAAAAGTGGAGTTGCGTAAGAACCGTGGAGGCGCGAGCTTGCGCAATGAGCGAATAGCGCGGGAAAATATTAGGAGAAGTTTCAGTGACTAAGTGTAAACGAAAATTTGTTTAGTTTACTTTTTAGAAAATTAGATGTATCGGGTAATTTTAACTTTCAATATAATGCCTCTTTGGACTATTCGCAACCCTTTTGGAAGTAATCTTCTGCCCAACTGACATTGTAATAATGACCATACACACTCATTTGCAAAAGGCTTACCTAAACGATCCACCCATCACTTATCTCATATCTCCAATAACCAAAAAAAAAATCTGCATCCCGATCAGTCGCGTGCGAGTCCACGTGCGCTTAGCCGCGCATCTATAAATATAGGAAAGCTCGTCGGCTAAGTCAATGAGCGATGATCGATCGGACCAATTGTCCGCCGCGGAGCTCATTCAACCCCGCGCGTGGCTTTAAAAAAGTCAGCTCGAACCGGTTTTATCTGGATATCGAAGCGCGCAAGCTCGCGGCGCACCTTTTTTTAAAAGCTACTCGCGAGCTTTTTTTAAAAAGTCGAACGCTTTGGAGAGCTGAAGATTCGCGTGGGTGGATTTTCGCGCTGGAAATCGGATATTATTAGATGCGTTTAGGGCAGGTTGTTGATTGAGAGGGCAAGGCTAGTTTGGATGCGTTGGTTAGATGTGCAGTTCGGGAGTGAATTTGGAAGTGTAAACGAAGGATGAAGACGCGCTTTTATTGCTGCTTTCCGCGAAGAATACGTCACAAAGGAATTTTAGCGCGGGCTCGGCAAATTTAGTTCTTGGAGTTCTTGAAAAGACTGACTTTCAATGTGGTTTCTTAATAATAATCTTATAAAGAAAAACGACGTTCTTCCTTGAGGACTGATTACCCGATAAGGCTGATGTCATCCGACCGCCGAAGCAGTCATCTAACATGGCCACTGAACCTCATAAATACAACGTAAGAAAAACGATCGATTGAAAGTCTAATCGGTATGTCTCGGGAAAAATATGATTACGCTCAGTATTCATGGTAATTCATAACGTTAAAAAAAAAATAGAGTAACTCGTCTATCCACGTGATTCGAAAAAAAAAAAAATATTCAATGCCAAGACGGAATTGAGTCAATGAGTAGTATCAGTGCACACCTGCGTGTATGCTACTGCGTATACACTAATTGCCCCGCATTGTCTTAGAGCTACTCGTCATCGGACGCGAGCCGCTAATGGATATCTATAAAAGAAACCGTTGGTGAAAATGAGAATGAAAGAAGAGTAATTACTAACTATTTCGTCCTAATGAATATTCATATCGCATATAGTTGCCCGTAGCCTGATATTTATATAGTGATTTTCGAAGCTTCTCTAATGGATAAATAAATTGCGACAGATTACAATTAGTAAAGTGAGAAATATAGAGCCTAAATATTACATGTAGAATGTAAGCAATTATCACGACGAAATATTTCGATGGTCAGGATTTGTTTATATTGGTGCAACTCGAGTGCTTTCGAAAAGGAATATAATAGAGAACGATGGCATCACGAATCAATGAAGCCAGCGGGAATACCGTGTGACGTATAGCCAAGTTCATTGGCTCTAATTAGTCTTTAGTTGTAGAATATTCAGAGATAAAAATGAGAGTCAATATTGCGCCAGTATTCTTCACTGATACTATCTAATGCATTCGTTTTGGGTAGGCTTAACGACGAAGAATGTGTTGCGTTAATTTTTTTTAAACTGTGAAATTGAATTGTTGAATAAAGTTAAAGTTTGATGGAGAAATTGCAGTTTAAAATTTTGCTTTTTATACCGATTTTACACTAGTTTCTTTAGGCTTATATGGTTCACGTTCAGGGTTGTCACACGACCTCATTGTTCAATTAAAGTAGATTGTGCTTTATTTTACATGATTTAGGATTTATTAAAGTAATGTGTTTTTTAATTTTTTTTTTTTTAGAAAAGTATACAAAAATTAAAAAAAAATTATCACTAGAACACATTATACCACTTAAATAAAAAAATTACGTAATATGATGTACATATAAAATACGGCTTCTCGGAAACTTGAAGATGGAACTTTAAATTTATTCTTCAACGTGCTCATCGCATTTAGCAAGTAAATTTTGAAAACTACCCGGCATTTTTAATCACTTTCCAATCAATACCAAATACTAAACATTTCACGCTTAAAATTCGCACTCTCTTGAAACTGAACCAAAAAAAGGCTTCATCTTAAAAAACAATTAGCGAAAACAAAGCGCAGGATCTGTTTCAACTTTCAACGCGACATCTGAAAAGTAGCCTAGTCATCAATCAAAAAGCGACGAAAACGTCCACTGACGGCTCAACAGTCCCGAACACTCACTCGTAGAAGCCTCAGCCTATAAACTTCCATCTTCATTTTCCCCAAAAGAAGCGCGCACTATACCGCAGGTAAACAAACTATCAGCCATTCATAAACTTCATATCACTCAGTCTTACACTCGTTCCGAAGCACTTACACCTCGCGCGCCTCTTGTATTCTCACCGGCGTCGAAATAAAGTAAAAGCCAAGAAAGCAGAGCGCCTCAAAGACGTCTTATGTATAAATGTAAGTGTCCGTGTGTCTGTGTATGTGAACTTACCGAGTGCGGTGTGCCAAGTCTCTCGGGAGAGTTGCCCGGATGCGGGAACAACCTAGAGCGAGACGCCGCGAGGCGGAAAGCTTATATACCGCGGGGTGAGTATGCCTGCGTATATACCCCCTCCTTCTTCGCTCTCTTCTCTCTCTCTCTCTCTTTCGCTCTTAGTGTTTGTCTTAAAGCCTCTCCGCGACTTCATTGGCCGCGACACGCATGAGCGCGTATATTAGGCGGTGTGTATGTCTTTATTTCGCGTCCCCGCGATTGTGTTAATTATCGACGCGGGCCCCGCTTTTTTTTCTCTGTGTACACATGGGAGAAAGATCGTGGGAGGAGTACAGCTGCGAGGAGTGGTAGGGTTTGTTTTATAAAAGTGGTACACGTGACTGTTCGGGTCTGAGATTGTGTGGCGGGATGTGTTTGACGCGTGGTGCTGCGGGACACGTTTGATGTATTTTTTTCGTGAAGTTGTGGTAGGGTTTATCTTTACGCTCAATTTGGCTGGATCGGGAGCTTTTGGTGTTTGGCGTGGGCAAACGTTATAGGCAAATTGAACGATTTGCGATGAGCTAGATACTGGCTTTGTTAGTTTGACATCATAATTTTTTTTTTTTGGTATTTAATTAAGAGGCTTTTGTGTGCTTAAGCCAAACTGGATATTTTATGCCTGTGACGACGCGGTTGCGTTAAGACTAGTATAAAGTTTGTGCAACTTTTGTAAATTCTTCGTTAAACTCGTAAAGCTCGAAGCAATCTTAAAAAAAATGAAAACATGCCTGTAAGGCAGAATTTTTAACGTAGCTGGCGAGAAAAACTTCATTAACTAGCTTTTCTTATATCGAATATAAATAAACAAAATATGTACACTGAGAAAAATCCTCTGAGTTAGAAAAACCAGAATCTCTAGTAAAAAAAATTCTGGCAATAAAAACTAGAAT
>UELX01002113.1:0-34595 GCA_900480035.1 Eupelmus urozonus
ATTTTGTTACCTAGAATCATATCCCAAAGTTTGAGCAAAATCCGTGATCCGGAGGCCTGGGCCTCTCCTAGTTAGTTCTAAGTTATAGAACAATTTCATAAACAAAATTTTTGTAATAAACATATTTCATGCGCAGTGACACACACTCGTGCGCGAGCACATACACAGTCAGTCATTCCAGTTACCTACGTAAAACCCATTTAATTTTTTACCTGTTCACTATCCCCTCAATATTTACGCCAAAAATAGAGCGAGTAAATTTAAAAGAACCCATCGCGCGTTCATCTCTCATTCACTGAATCACAAAACCTCGAAATTAAAAATACATCTTCCCTTCGCGGCTTATTATCCTCCAATTTAACCTGCATTCAGAAAAAAATATTTCTATTACCCTCTATCCCGTTAAAAAAAGCCGGCGCTTCGAATGAAAATCGCGCAACTACATCAGCCGGGGAAAATCGCACATGAGGAGATCGAAATAAAGGCGCGGACTATATACACGCACAGCCTTTATCCCTCATTCCGACCTGAAGCGGTGTACATTTTTCCCGCGCGCACGACTTCATATAATACGTAAAATACCCGGGGCGAAAAAAAAAATGGAGCCCCGCCGCGAGAAAGACGAGGCGCATTCAGCGCCTTTTTTTCTCCATCCTCCCGCAGTCGCGGCATTTCGTAATTTCTCGCAGACACACATACACACAGAGGCCGGCTTTTATTTTCATTTCCAAACGCGCGCGGCGCCGTAACTCAGGCGCCCGCTGGCAAAATGAATGGCGCAAGAGCATCGCGCCCGGCTACGATGATAGGCGTAAAAATGTAAGCTCGGCAGTCCGCGTCTATATGAATGCAAATATTCAGAGCAGTTCGGGCTTCGAACGAGCGGCGTAAAAAAAATTGTATTTCTCCGCGCGCTGCGGCTTTAAGTGCGCGGCAGCGAGCGAAGAACAGGCAACGACGGCGCTGCTGGATTTTTTTTTTTTTAATCGAGTCCTGCGAGCGTTTTTGCGTTTACGGTTTGAATGAGTCGTATGGTGGAAAGCTCATCGTTTGGAACAATGAAGTGCGTTTTTTCGCCGTTTGCGGAATTTAAATGCGGGTGATGGTTGTTCGTTTCGTTATTGTTCTTCATGGAAAAAAGGAGACTATTCGTGAAACAATGTTTGACGAAGCTTTCCGCGTTCCGTCTGATACGTTCAGGGCAACGACGTTCTCCAAAACCGTAAGTTTACACAGTCGAGCCCAAAAATCAAAAAACTATTTCCATCTAAAATCCATAAAAAAAGAGAGCCATTACGTCACGAGTCGCGCCTACGAACGTGACCCTCAGCAATAAGAATCCCATCCACAATAATAGCCAGGCGCCTCGACTGGAGCTCGAGATATCGGGATAAGGCTCGCGTTAAAATAACAGTCTGCTCACCGCACGCGCGCCTCTTATTTCTTCAAGCTCTCGGGCTTGTATATAGAAATAAAAACACTCTCCTCCCCGGGAGTTCAGTCTTACAAAGAGACGAGAGTCGAGAAACAAAATACGTATTTAGGAATTATAATTAGAGCGGGCGCGCACTCGCGCGTCTTAAAATAACGAATGGCCCGAAAATACATTTTCCCGGCGCGCTTGTACGCGTGTATACGTATCTCGAAAACTCGCGAGTTTCATGAAGCTTCCCCCAAGATCAAGTAGCTCAGCCTCGGGTATTTATCATAATTAAACAGACAGACGCGCGCGAGCGCGCCTCCGTCTCTCTCTCTCTGGGCTTTTACCTCCGAGGAGTGTTAGTCGCTGTTGATGTCTTGCAGCTTTCTCCCGAGGCTTTTGGGGAAAATCAATTTTCACTGCAAATTACTGAGACGCGCCGTTTAGTTTAGGCGCCGGGAGTTCCTCAGAGCTGAGCTTTTGGAGCTCGGGTAATGTGGCCTGATGTTGAGAGGGAATTGGATTTTTTTTTTGAAGATTTTGGCTTGGGTAGTGATGCAGTGTGGTGGAAAATGTAGAAGGGTTTGATGTACGGTTCATGCGATGCGAGCTTGCTATTTTTGAAACTTTCTTGGTTTTGGATTTAATGAGTCGTTACATTTCTTTGAAATTTCAAAACGGTACTAAATCTCTGTATTTATGAAATCGTAATGCTGTTACAGATATATCGAGGTTCGAAAGCAAGACAAGATTAATCAAGCCCCCGCAATATTATCATAGTGACGAAACAACAAAAACAAGCAGCAACATAAATTACAATGGTAAATTCTAAAAATATCAAACCCAGCACAGACACCCAGCCTTCAGAAAACACGCATCAGCGTCCAGCGCCGATAAAAAGTCCCACTCGGCTCTCCGGCTCGACAAAACCATTCCTCAAAGCAACACTCAGCACCGGCAATCCAAACAAAGAAGCCCAGCACTATAGTAAAAAAGAAAAGCTCACCTAATCCCCTAACGACCGGCCCTGTATGCATCTCCCATTAATCTAGTTCAAGCCAGTCTCTCCCAGCGCGCACTTGACTCCGTTTCCAAGCTCCCGTTATCTCTCGTCTTCGCTCACATAAAGCCTCCCCCCCCCCTCTCTCTCTGGTAACAAGCTACACAGCGGCTCCTCGAGATATCAGCCGCAGCGGTGGTGGTGGCCTCTTGACACGCGGCTCGGTGGATGCAAATTTCGCTACCGAAATACATATATCCGACACCTATTTAGAGACCGCGCCCGTTAACGAGCGCGCGGTTTTAATTTAATCCTTTGTAGCGCGGCCCAGCTGCGCTCGCGAGCGTCTGCGGTCGGATTTTTCGTCGGTCCTCCCCCCCGCGGCCTGTGCGTGGGTGTTGTTGCTGTATGATGAGGCGGTGGTCAGAGAGAGGTGCTGGGATGGTGTGTGCGTGTGGTCGCGTTAATTTTGGCCTGCGCGCGCGCGCGCGAGAAACTGTCCGTGATGAAAATTTGGAAAAGGGCCGGGGATGTGGGAGGGCTTTGACGAGTTTAATTAAAGTCCGACCGCGACTTTCGTTTGAGCCGCCGCGGAGTATGAAGTCTGGCACGCGCTTTGAGGTGTTTTAAGACCGAGGGCTTTTTCTTACTTAGCTTGATGGTCGCTGAAAAAGTAGGGTAATTAAGGGGATGTTGAAGATGTGCAGTTCAGCGGACAGTTTTTGGTAACCCATATTTTTTGGATAATTTTTTATTTCTTAAGATTGTGTTGGTTTTTACGACTAAAGTTCTTTTTCAAATTTTAACGTTAGACGAAAAAATGGGTTTTTACGCAAATCAGTAAGTACAACGAATTTCATATAAAAAATGAAGCACAATTTAAGTTATAAAAATAGATTAAAAGAAAAATTTTTCTGAAAGATGAAAAGATAAAATTCTACACGATAGTAGGTGTACGAAGAAAATTGCAATTGAATTGAATTTTATAAATTGAATTCATTTAATTAACAAGAAGAAAACCCAGCGTTACAATTACAAAATTCATCCAGTGCACAAATTTAAACTATTGTAACTTTGAACCAAATTTGAAAATTGCCCGTAAAAAGGATTATACGAAGTTATAAAAGTCGAATTTAAATACCTATAAAAAGTTCCAATACCCTTTAATTGACATTTTTTCTAAACTATAGCTTCCTACAAAATTAATTAATTTTTTTAACAGTCAAAAGTTCATGAATTAAAACTTTTTTCTCTAGTTATATTAATTTTTTCTTCATTTTAGGTGAATCAAATATTTGCAACCTTTTGTATAACTAATAAAAGAGATGTCATTTTTGAACTAAATAAGATATATTTAAGATTAGTTTATTTGAACTATAACTTGTCTTCATTTTTATTATCAGATAAAAAAATAAAAAACAAATGTCAATTCCAAGAATCGTCATCAAACGAAAGTTCTCAAATTATGCAACCGCTGCGAAACACTTATCCATAAAAGCACCCCGCTCGGCCCTCCAACACAATGAAACACGCCCTCAAAACTGAGATCGCACACTCTCCAATGCCCCCGCAGTCACCGCCACCTACACCTCACCCAGCATCGAGAAACGAAACCATCCTCAAAAAGAAACGCGCCCCCCAAAAAAGAGGAAGTCAGCCAAGCATACATCTAAAGCAAGAAGAAAGCCCAGCTCCGAAATAAAGCAAACAGTTTGTGGCAAATTGCGACCTGGGCGATCTGCTCTCTCTGTGTCGCGAAACATTTCCGTGGAGTCAACGACGCGGATCTTTGTGCGCCGGCTGCATCTGGAGTGCCACGCCTCGGACCCACACGGCTGGGGCCCCTTTTGCATTGACGATCGCTCTAGCTTGCACTATTTGTCACCTGAGTCCTTTGAGGCCGCGCCGGGGGAAGCTGCCTGCGTGCGGTCTGTTTGAGGATTTTTCCCTCTGTCTGTGCGGCGCGGGATGGAATGTCAGAGAAGAGGAGAGAGTGACGGTGGGAAAGCCCGGCGAATTTCGACTTGACTTTTTCGGAGCGACGGCTCGGTGGTTGGCTTTGGCTGGCGATCGTTGCTACGCTGATGGAATCTTTTTGTGGGTCAGACTACGTGTCCAAGATTCTTTTGATTCAATGACATTTTGTAACAAGACGCAGTACTATCTTCTTACTCGTATTACTTTTTCATATTACCCAAATTTATCTCTCCGTAAATGAAACGTACACTGCATTCCCCAAACAAGATCAAACGCACAGTTGAAAAACTGAAACTACCCCATCGTCAACTCATCCCAGAGCTAAACGCAACCCCCAGCCAAGCAGCATCGAAATTCATCCCGACTACAGAAGTGTAAACACGCGTCATCCTCCTCTAGAAAATTGCTCGAGATCGCAGCGATCGAGCTTGAAAGATAGAGCTCCAAGCCGGCAGCCTCGACTCGAAGCCAGCAAAAGTTGAAAAATGACTGAAAGCAGAGGGCAGCAGCCCGGCGATGAAAGATCGCTTCCAATATTCTTCTCCCCCTCCATCCCGAATCTGCAGTCGTGCTCCGGAAAAAGAAGTTCCTTTAATTTTCTCCGCTCCTGCAAGCTCGCGCGCGGGGCTCTCTGAACGATCTCGCGCGAGCTCGAAAGTGACTTTATGCGCTCGAATATATTTGCCGGCGAGCGAGAAAGAGAATCTATCCCTGCGCGAATATTCGTTCCTTCTTTCTTATATATATTTGTGCCTTCCGCAGCGTTTCCCGCTGCTGCGTATGCAGGAATGCAGGCCGCGCGCGCGCGCCGGCTGCTCGATATGCATATATAGCTGCGCTCGAGAGACGCGCGGATTGCAAAAGAGCAGAGCGAGCGCGCGCAGGTGTCTGAGGAAAAAGGCGTGCAGTCGCTCTCAATGCTTATCGAGATGCGCGCTAATATTATTTATTGCCTGAGGCTTGTAAGGACAGCTCTTTTTTTCCTTTGCGTATATATAGCCGAGATTCCGCGTTGCTTTCAATAGCTCCGCGGATATGGCTGCGGCCTACCGCGCTAAGCTCGGCGTTATAGATAATATTGTTAGCTTCGCGTAAGGAAGCCTGTTTATGCGCTCGAATAAGGCGAACTTCGTAAATAAAGTATATACCCCGGGAGGGTAAAAAAGCGCGCGATTGAATAATTCAGCGGAATATCGTTCGGCCAATAGCTTCGATCCAGCTTATTGTTCCAGCCGTGCAGCTTACAGGAAAAAAGAAAGCTCTATCTCGGAAGCGATCCTCCGCTCGTGCGCTCGCTCTAACCCAGTTATATACATTTGAGGGCTGGCTTGTCGGCCGGCACACATCGCTCCGGAATAAGAAGCCGGCGAGCTCGTGACGAGCGCTTAAGGAACAAACGAATCTGAATTAGACTCCACACTCGAGTATGTGTGTGTGTGTGTGTGTATATACAGGGCAGCGATAAATCTCATTAGTATAAAGGAGAGCTTCTAGCTCCTTAGCGGTGTAAAATTAATTCGCCACCGAGAGCTGGCCTTTTTTTCAGGGGGGACGTATATATAGTTTTATTTGCGCGCGGGCTGAACGAGAGAGTGGCGTGGGAGTCGGCGTGTATAATCTTCTTAGCGTCGCGCGCGCGCGGCATAAGTAGCTCTCTCTCTTGGCGAGAGCAGTGAAAGGAGGAGCCTGAGCGTCTTTCTTTGCTCGCGGGGGTGTCTGCCTCGGCTGGAAGTGAGATTTTCGAGGGAAAGGATTAATGGGGGGTGTGGGTCTATGTGTATGGGTGAACTGTTTTGCTTCGCGAGTTCTTGGGATAATTAAAGGCAGACGTTTTCTTAGTATGTTTGGGTTTTGTGATAAGAAGAGACTTTCAGTTTTGGTAAAATATATATCGCGAATTTCTGAAATTAAAAAAGGATATGGAGCCGCTAAATACTCAAAGACTCAGAAATCCAACTAAGCGCAAACAAAGATCCACTGGAAAACATGATTGGCGCATCCACAGCGATAAAGAAGCTGCCAGTCCTGCACGCGTAACCGATCGTCCCAGGCATTAACCACATAGACTGCAACACACACTCCCATATCAAATAGTAAAAAGGCCGAACGGCAAAGAAAAGAAAAAAAAACGAAACCGCAAACGCTTACACAGGACAATGCAAAAGAGGGGGGCAGGTTGTCGCGCTCCCGGGAGCGCAAATAATAAGCAGGCAATTAATTATTTGCCCAGGCGCTCTCTCACGCTCGGCTTGATTTTTCGGTTAATTTGTCCCGCGGTGAAAGAGAGAGGCCTGTATATACTTATGTGTACATTGTCAGTGTGCCAACACAGAGCACGTTTTCTCTCTCTCTCTCTCTCTCTCTCTCGAGTCCCGCTCCGACTATATAGTCGGTCCTGTGTTGACGGAAGCCTCTCTCCCGCTGTCATCGGCATTGTCCGCTCCGCTTATTTTGTCACGACTCTGCGCTCGCGCTCGCGCGAGTTTCTTGCAAACTGGTACAATGAGATGCTCGCTCTCTCGCTGTAATTGTTGGCCTGGAGAGAATGCCGGGGGTTTAGTTTTCCCGAAGGGATGATGCAGATTTTTCGAGGACAAAGTTGCGTTCTTGGTATGCTTGAGCGAAGCGGATAGTTTGGGATTTTTGACTGTGTATGGGATATGCTGGGAAGTGGCTATTATCTATGGATAAAGGCGACAATAAAATTTTTTGAGGGCCTCTTCAGTGGGATGCTTTGTTTTGATTATTGAGGCTTTGGTCTATCGTGTAATTGATTGATTGACAATGTGAAGTGCGCGGTGTGGTCAAGACTGTTGTGTTACCTTCGAGGAAAAACGGGAAAGGCTGCAGAGGAATGGACGAATGTTTTTTACAGGTGGCGTGACGGGAATCCTTATTATGTAGAATTCGAATTCGTAAAGCAACCGTGAAGTTTTTTTCCTACAGATGAGATGGGATGGATTATTCGATGGGTGTGATGTTATACGTCAGTTTATTAAATTATTAATATTCTGGGCCGAGAAATTCAGCCTTTCAGGTCTTTTTCTTACTGTTATATTTAGTTACACCATAAACGGTCAGCGATTTAAAGGTAGAATCAATCATTCCAATTTTTTGTTTACACTTATTCTATTCATTCAGACATTCCATTAAAATCAATAACTCCAAAACATCAAAAAATCTTTCTTTCTCAAATCCCAAGCCACCTCATCCCACTAAATAAAACACGATAACCCATCGTCACTTTTAAATAACCACAGGCGCACTTATCTCGAAAACCGCGAAAAAAGGACGCTCGGCCGAAAATTCAATATACCAGCTCCGTACACGAGCGAACAAGGCGGCTCTCTCGCGCTTATCTAAAATGGACTATACACATTGCGAGCGAGAAACGCGCGAGAGCGAGGACAAGCCATAAAATCCCTCCCGCATCGGGCGCGCTCTAGCTCGCCCGGCGCAAAAAGAACAAGAGCAGCCCGATGGAACAGGGCTTTCGACGTAAGTGTTTCCCAGCTCCGCCGACAAGACCGCCGCAGCGCGAAATCCAGTAAACCCACTAACCCAGTTTCGCCGACGAGCATTTGTCTCCCCTCCCCAGCTCGCGCAAAGTATATCATCGTCCTGTGGAACGACTTTCCGTCGATGCGCGCGCGCACGTGTAGGTGTATGTATATGTGGATGGGGATGTTAGGTGGGTGGTCCTGTGCGGGCTTTCTTGGCCTCCTCGAGGGTGCTCGTGTTGTATGCAGAGTGATTTCCGGCTTCTTGAGGCCGGGATTTTCTTTTTAATTTTGCAGGCTGTTGCTTATCGAGCGAGCTTGCGCTTTTTTAGAGAGCGAGGAATTTATAATCTTTTAGTGCGGGGGGCTTGAAATATACTGATTTTTTGCAAGCGAAAGGCTACTTTTTATTAAACATAAAACTTGACGATGAACGATTTTTTAAAGTTGAAAGTAGAGCTTGTCAGGTTCAAGCAATGTAATAAAATTACTGTCGTTCTCGTGAAACATCTACATAGAAAGTAGAATAACTTATTAAAATTTCACATCACACAAGATAACATTCCCAACCACAATTCCAGCTCCACACCACATCAGAAACAAAAGAAACCTCCACAGCATCCAAAAATCCAAAAACGCCATCTCGCACGACTCCCACACTCGGCTTTATGCTCTCTCAACGCGGCATATAACGACCTTCAGGCTCGATCTCTCACGTCTCTCTCGCGAAAAGTATATATATGAAACCTCGGCGCTCCGCTAACCTGTAACGAGCGCGTGACAACGCGCCAAAGAGAGCCAGCCGCGAGGAGAGATAAAGCCCGCAGAGAAGAGAGAGAGAGAGAGAAGGCAAATAGAGCGAGCTGGGAGATTGATCGATAAGCGGAGAGTGAGAGAGAGAGGCCAGAGGAGAGAGTTTAGTGTAACGATGTGGTGCTAAAAAGTTATATGCAGGCACGAGAGCGATAAGGGACGATGTTGCACTGATGTCGTCCGTGCGCGCGCGCGCGCGCTGAATTTGGCTGACGCTGTGTAAGCTCGTTGCGAAAATTGGGCCAAACTCCGGGGGGAAGTGGAGAAATTTTTTGATGATTCATAAGGAGAGGATGGTTTATGATGTTTTTAAGTGTTGCTGGTTTTTTTTAATCTTTGAATGGCTTATGAACGCAAGTTATTTTTAAAACTTGTTTTGTTGCTTTAATAAAAAATAGAAGAATTTTTTAAATGTGTACCGTTAAAGTAGATGGCATGTAATAAACGGACGTGGTTTAAAAAAAAACTGCATCTGTATTATAAAGATTAAAATGCATCTTTTATGTATAAATATATGTATATATATTTAACAAATTATTGTCTTAAATTTAAGAAATTATGCAATTTATTTTACTGCATACATATTTTGTTAATTAAAATAAATAAATTGTGTATATGCATAAAATAAAATGGATGTTAAATAAATAAACTTATTAAGCTGAACCAGAGTGTTAGAACTTATTATTTCACGAATAACAAACCTAATTTATATAAAAAGTAACACAACCTAAAAACATTTCTAATATCAACTCATAACACACATTCTTTAAAACTCCGCCAGCACTAATAACACAAACAGTCTCCTAAGAAAAAAAAAGAAAAAAAAAGTCAGCCCGACAAATCGTCTCCTCAGTTAAGAAAGACAACAGCACTCGCCAAGATAATAATAAGTGCGCGCAGCGGCGCAAAACAAATGGCCGTACGTCGCTTGCGCTAGCGCGAGAGGAAATCAGCTCGCTCCGGCGCAAATAGACGAAGAAAGTGCGAAAATAAGAGCAACTACGCATACACACTTGCGCAGACACATGCACACAGACCATCTCAAAGGATGAGCAAGACAAAGGCGTTCGCGCGCGCGCTAGTGTAAGATAAAGAGCCGTGACCGTGCATACCAAGAGCTCGGCCCGGCATTAGCTCGCGGCGAGAAAAACTGGTTTATTCAGAGGGCGTGAAGAAAAAAAAAGGGAATGAAATTATCGCTCGGCGACGGTAGCTGCGACGAGGCGGCTGAAAGGGTTGAAAATGAAATAACTCGAGGATTCGTATCACGCGCGACTTTGCTGCGCGCTCGTACTTTGCGTAGCTCGCTCTGCAAGCTCGAGCTTTTACAAGCTCTGCTTTCCCTCGAGCTTTCGACGATGCTTTCATATACGTCGAGCTGTGGTTCTGCACGCGTGACACGCGATGATAGCTTGCTGATTTGGGACTGGAGTTGAGCTGGGTTTTCGGCTGGGGGATGAGATTTTGGTGAGGGAGTTGGATTTGAGTTGGGCTTTTTGGTGGGAAGTTGGGAACAGTGGTACGGTTAATAATGGTTTATAAGTGGTGGGTGTGTTTGTTGGGGACTTTTGTGGAAAAATTTTTTAATTATGCTTGGCGAATAGTAAATCAACGGGAATGCTATTTTTCTGTGCATGCTGAGTGAGAAAAACTTGAACAAAAGACTGTAAAAATTAAAATTTTTATTACAGAGTAATTTTTAAGTAGCTTAAACTTTTTCTAGCTTATAAAATTACACGAAAAATTAAAAAAGTTCCCCGTTGGCTCTGTAGAAATTTGAAATGAAATTTAAAATATACAATACACGAACTTTTATACTACACAGTAAAAAAACACCAAGAACCTAAAAAGTTAAACAATCCTCCGAATGAAACTTTTACGCG
Source organism: Eupelmus urozonus (assembly GCA_900480035.1). Lineage (NCBI taxonomy): Eukaryota > Metazoa > Arthropoda > Insecta > Hymenoptera > Eupelmidae > Eupelmus > Eupelmus urozonus. Next base: position 10,594 of record UELX01002113.1, read on the forward strand.
AACTCCAGCTCACTCAGATAAGGCCTTATACGTCAATTTCACGGCAAATTGTCAAAACTATAACAAACACCAATACCCCGCTTGCTCCCACATCTGCATGCCGCCTTAAGACATTGCCAATAAAAGCGTCAAACCTCGTCGCTAAACCGCGGCAAGATTGAAAAGCGCGCGCCGACGCATCAACAAACCGAGAGGCATGAAAATTCCGCAGTCACGCATCCAGCCGTATCCGCAATCGCGCGGGATTTCAGGAGGCGAAAAAGCCATCCGCGCGTATCACGGCCCGCCGGCTACGGCGTTAACGCTCGCATGATAGATTTTTACGAGACTTGCCTCTCACTGCCGACGCATATTCCGCAGGCGGCGCGCGCGCGCGCCTATCTTAAGTGGCGCGGGGGAGGTGGGTACGGCTGGAAGAAAAGACCCATTTTCGGTTATTGCCAAGGCGGCGCGCCTTATGAAATTCGCGCGCGGCGCGCTACATTTGCTCGGCTCGATACTCGCTGACTCGGCGGCTGCTGGCTGTGGAAAAGCGTGGGAGAAGACAGGAGGCAGGTTTGGCGGAAATTGTCCGCGAAAAATTGGACCGATACGCTAGGGGAGCGGCTGGCTGGGGAGGATCGTTGAGGAATATTGCGAGCGTTATTCTTAACGTTTAATTCGGGAGATGTTTTTATGAAATATATAACGTTAATGTTTTGAGTTTGGAAGGTAGTAGAGTAAATTTTAATGAAAGAATGATTTTATAAACTTTTCAAAAGTTAAGTTGATAAATCTCGCACTTCTTCTAATAAGTAATTAAACTCAAGTCAGTCAGCCTATTAAAATTACCATTTAGATAAAAATTAAAACAGCGCCCTGTATTTGAATACAAGTACACTTCTTAAATCCAGCATGTTAATCCCGGGGAAAATGTAATACAATACACACCCGTATAATTACACTTTCCGAGAAAAGAAAAAAAAAGGAAAAAACAAAAAAAAATCGAGGAAATCATTAAACAGCCGGAGAAAAAAATAGGTTACTACAGCCCGAGACACGAAAATATCCTTTAACGCATTTGCAATTTAAATTGCCATCTTACGAGTACGTTTCGTTACTTCCACGATGAAGGAAGTGAAATGAAATACGATCTGAGCCGTTCGCGCTCGCTCGCAGAGTATAAAGGAGATCGCATGCATATTTATATTCGACGAGAGAGAGAGAGAGAGAGAGAGAGAGAGAGAGAGAGAACCGAGAGAGCGGAGAAAGATAAAAAGAACGATGATGAAAAGGGATAAAGTTCGAAAAACTCTTAGTATTAAAAAGTCGGCTCTCCGCCGCCGCCATCCCCTCGGCCTCTCCTCCACCGAGTGAAAAGTTGCACTCGGCCCTGCCGAAAGCGAGAGAGAAACTCGGCTCTCCGCGTGTGCTTTGGAAATTCGAAGATTCCTCCTGGCGGAGGCAGAAAAAAGAAGAAGGCTGCAGCGGAGACCAGATTTTACCCACTTTTCCCGAATCGAAGCTCGCTTTCCGATCTTTATAACTCCGAGAATCCCTCGGCCGTGGTTTTATGAATTCTGAAGGGAGCAGGCCTACCGGGCCATAATGTTATACGACGCGTAGAGTTGCGAGTCGTAAATCGTCGCGCGCGCGCCGCGAAAATTCGCCGTCGTAAACTGTTTCGTTAATTTTTATGGCGGTATGGGTGAAAGCCGCCGCGGTCTGGCTGTGTGTTTCTATCGGGCTGCCGATGGAGGATTTTTAATTTCGACTGTTATGCAAAAGGTGGGGGTTATATGGCGAGGTGGGTAATATCGGTAGCCGTCTTTTTGCTTCTGTCTAAACGTAGCCGCGCAGGTAGGCCAATATAAAAGGGGAAAGCTCGACTGACCCAGAGATATTGTTTCGCCCGATATTATATTGGGCTTGTGAGGGTTAGGAGTTTTTTTGATGGGTTGGTGGTTATATCTTTGGAATTCCGTTTTCGAGTGAGTGAATTTTTAATGTTGGGAATTGGAAGATTATTTATTTTGTTTTAGAAATATTTTATAAAAGTAATATAGCTGAAATATATTTTTAAAAGAATGCTTTTCTTGAAATAAATTGTTTCGGTTGAATGTTTGTTCAATATTCAATACGTCAAGAAAGAAGCTTTTGCGTCAATGCAGCTTTAAATTTATCAATTCCCTTCAATTATTTACATGTAAAGAAAAAGGTAAGGTGAAACATTCTATCCTAACGAATGCAGTCTAAATTAAGGTAGTAAAGTTTAAGTTCAGGTTTTTTTGAGGGTCAATAATTAATTATCTTCTCCCGTTTTAACTGACTAATAGTACTGATATAGACCAATGCAAGGTAACATTTATAGCGATCCTTAAAAAAAAATCTAAATAAAGAAAGCATCAATTTAAAAATGGCAAGCTAAAGCATTAAACGCCATCGCAAATAAAACGTTTATTTCGGTAAACAAGAATCTACTATATAAATGGCTATAAAACGTCATTAATAATTCAGTTACAAAATCAATGTTTACTTCGACCCCCATACATTCCACTCCACAGACCGACATTTCGGCCTTCCAGCGAAAAGCCAAGCGTAATATTTCAAAGAAAAAAAAGGAATCCTCTCCCCGACAAAAAAAAATGTTAAAAATGACGCAGACCCCCCTTTATTGTTCACGCCTGCTCCTTTATCCAGGATCTCTCTCAACTCTTCGTTACATCGGGCTCTCTCGCTCCTCCTAGGTCAAATTTTTTCGAAAGACTTTCCAGCCCCCCTGTCATCCTCAGTCAAAACTAGGAAACACGCTCGGACTTTTTCCCTTCTCTCTCCTCTCTCCCTCTATCCCCCACAGACCCATACCAAAATCCACGTAGAAATAAGAATCGAAGGAAAAAAAAATTCCCCTCCCCTGAAAAGGACAGTCGCGCAGGAGGTCAGACACAGGCAAAAGGCGGCATAAACGTGCGCGCGCGCGACGGCCGGATTTTATTGAGTCCCGGGTATATATAGGAGGGGTGATACATTCAGCTCTGTGGGAATGTATATATCGAGAGCGGCGAGCTCTCCGCGGGGACACTGCGAAAGGAGCAGCGCTCGGCGACAAAGCGAAAGACGCCCGAAGGGCCCCATATATGCGCGGGCTCACAACGGCCCAGTGGGCTTGAGTGGCCGCAAACAAAAATGACAAAGAAAGCCTTAAAATATGTCAAACCGGCCGGTCCTTTTTCTCTCTCCCTCCCTCGATGATACGCAGCCCGCCTCCTCTAGGATTTAACGCGCCCTGGCTTTTATAAACGTCGATCGGCGATATTCCATCGGCGAGGCAGTTGCATAATGAAAATTCGGGAAAAAATTTTCGAAGCGCGCTCGTATAATCTTATTCAGATTCCACGGGGAGATAGAGTGACGAGCTGTTTGGGAGAATTTCGGATGGGCTTAAGCCTTGGAATGATAGAGCGAGCGCTTTTTTTCCGGCTGCGTGTGGATATAGAAAGCGTTACGGCCGAGAGCGAGTCTGTGAGATAATCTTTTGTAATTCAAATTTCGTCTCGGACGTTTTGTAAGTTTGCTTTTTTTTTTATTTTTTAGATGGATCTGGCATTAAGTGCTCTTCATTGTCGGGCTGACGGCTCGATTATTTTGAGACCGGATTAATCGATCGAATGTCGCGCGGTAGGAGTAGTTCTAATGTATAATATGGAATGATAATAAAAGTTTAGAATAATTAGAATTATCGTTTTTTTCTAATCCATTGTTTTTACAAATCGATTTTCAATTACAAAAATTAAAGTTCAAACTAATAGTTATGTTTTAATATCACGTTTATTATAAAATACCTGAAACAACAACTCTATTAAACACTGCATTTACAATAATTATTCAATCCCAAAACTCGCGCGCACTCCATCAAAATATCTCACAGCACTTAAACAGTACAATAAATTCCGATAACGACGTCCGATCCAAACACAACGACCGAGTCATACATATCCCACCTACACCTCCAGCAACAGCAACACAGCAGTCGACGCGCGTGCCATAACCGCTTTATATACCTATTCCATCACGCCGAGCCATCCGCTCGCGATCGTCGCCGATAAAACTTGAAAAATTCCACCTACTTAATCCCGGCCAGTGGCCGAGCGCCTCCGTCTTTCTATCCCCGAGAGCCACAGCCATACATTCCTCCTCTAGCCGAGGAAAAAAAAAAGCGAAATAGAAACGTCGAGCGCGATTCGTCAGGGATCGAGCGATACCGAGGTCAATTTTTCCCCCGAATATGTGTAAGCCGTCTGCTCGCGCACGATTCGATCCACTGTATATACGTATACGTAGGAAGTTCCTGTTTTTTCGGCTCTCCCGAGTCATCAGCCTCTTTGAGTGACGTTCCAATTCTCCAAGGACACCTGGTCGCGTCTCCTCAGGGCCCCGACAAAAAGAAAGCAAGAAAGGGAGAGACGGAAGAAAGGGAGAGAGAGAAAAAAACGCATCGCGCACCGCAGGATTTGAATGAAAGAGCGACGATCAATCCTCTGCTGCGGCGGATTGATCATATCTCGGGGTATCTTAAGATTCCGCGATATCGCGAGCCGAGCGCAGAGAGCCGCGTGTCGTACACATGCAGCTACATTGTCGAGCCCTATTGTCGCCCATCATTTGTCAGCCCCCCCCCCTCTCCGCTCTTTAAAACGGGGCCCGTTTTTTTTTTCATCGAGGGTCCCATTAAGGCTCCGCGAGGTATTCTTCTCTTGTGTACACATAGAGGCAGGGTGATGCAACGAGGCGCGATGTCAACCAAAGAGTATAGACGCAAGCACTGTAATTTGATATAATTTCGAGATGGGGCCTTATTAAACTGATTTATTTAACGAGCCGAAGCGCGGGGGGAGGGGGATAATAATCGAAAAGTTTTCGATAGATTTCTTGAATGGTCAAGGGCTAGCGGTGTGTATTAGAGATGCGCGAGTCATTGGTGTGAAAAGTCTCGTTCTCCGAGTGTCTGAGGAACGGGATTTTTCCCGGCCAAGCGCGAGACGTGTTTGGATTTGTACTCGCGCTCGCGCGCGGACGCGTCGAATTAGGCGGCCGGGGAACCGTTAAAAAAAGAGCCATGAGAGAATTGTTATTAGGAGTATTGTGCCGTGGGTGAGCTTTGATGGGAAAGTAAATTGAAAATGATGTATTTGTAACAGTAAAGAGCGGAGTCGCGTTTCTCGACGAAAAGAGCGCTGCGGACTTTTCAATTTTTACTTTCTCATAATAAAGAATTAAAAACGCATCAGAAACACATAAAGCGTGTACGCACACGCCTATAAGCGAGAGCAGAGGTGGCTCCGAGCTCTGGAGGTTTTTCGGCCACTGTTGTAGGATGTGTACGTGACTTGCCGGAATCGTTTTTGGTTTGAGATTTCTTTATACTCGTGTTTACTGTAATCCTTAAATCATTTCGACGGTTTGTGTACATTGACCCGGTTGCATTGATTTGGTTTATCATTAAGAAATAATTAGGGGAATGTTTATCTAAGGACTCGTAAATTCGAAATTTTGTATTTACAACAAATTAATGTTTCAAATAAATACAGAGTTGCATGTATTTATTTTGAAAAGCTTTTTTAAATAAATAAGCGATCGAGAGTTTTCAGTTTTTTGTCAATATTTATTTTAACTTATTTCCTGTTCCATATAATAAAATAAATTCAAAATAAATAAAGGTGTTCATTAAATTCATATTCAGCTTATTCTCTATTATAAAAAAAATGTTTCGACATTTCCAAATAAAAATGTCATATCTACTGTATAATAATAGAAAATACAGATTTTTTAAAATTTCGAGCTGTCAGTTTATTTTTTTATTGTGAACTGTCTGATTTGATACCTGTGATTTGTTCGGTTCTTTTATTTTTATTTGCTTTTAAAATTATGTCAAAACCAATGACGACTAATGTAACTCAGCAGTCTGATATAGTTATTTTAAATATTTTTAAAAAGATTTATTAGAAAATAAATAATCGAGAATAGTAAGATTGTATTATAACTACAGTATACAGGTTAATATGTTGTTTCATTAATTTTTATTTATTTTATCAAATATTTCAATAATAACATATCAGTGTCGCCATCTATTGTCTTGAGATAGGTACTACACATAATATAGATCAATTGATCGGTGATATATCTCATAAATATTTTTATTGTCCAAGCTGCGTAATATTGATATAGTCAAAGATATTGATACATTTACACTTAAAATTATTATTATTAAATATAACATTTGTTAATAACATTAATTTTTTTTAAATATTCAAAAATGGCCATTGTGTCGCCATCTAGTGGAGAAAAGAAAAAGCGAGTAGTATTGACTTTGATCATTTCATCGATCAATGATAAATATTTTATAAAACGGGGAAATTGTATTATAAACAGTTATACAAATCAACAATATTGTTTATTTCCTCGGACCTATTTTTCTCGGAAATTAAAGTAATAAAAATGAATTGTAATTTTTTATCGATCGAGAGAAGATTTACCGATCTATATTACCTCACATGGCGCCATCTACTGGGAAAACGACAAACTATTATGGATCTATCGATCGATAAAATTCAATAGATAAACGAAAAAAAGTAATTTTTTAAACTTTTCAACCCAAACAGAATCCACTAAAGAACAGCAGCTCTTCTAATTAAAAGCAAAACGAAATACGACCGGCACAGCGCGTTTAAATTCTCCAAAAGTCAATGCCGGGGTGGGGTGGGTATCGTCGATCGTTAAAGTCGAAACCCACTGCATATTTCAGGGCGCGCAACAGATTTCATCGACACATCCCGGCCGTAGAGCGCCGAGCAATTAAATCAGCCCTCCCTCTCGCAATTTTCTCTCTCTCTCTCTCTTGCGAAACTTGCAGGGCTCCTTCGGCAAACTTCCATAATAATGCGCGCCCCGAGCGATACAAGCGCAGCCCTCCTCAAAAAAGCTCTCAGCACAGAGGAAATTACCGGCTGCTCTCTCCCTCCCTCTATACCTCTCGGCCAACTCTCCGGTCCGCTGAGAATTCGCACACGTCACTTAGAAATTCGCTCAGAATTTCAGCGCCCGCCGCGCTCGACTCGTTGTTTATGAATAACAAAACTCGCCCGCGCGCACAATGAAACGCCCCAAAGCTCGAGCGGCTCGCTCTAGCCCTCCCGTCGAAATAACAAACAGAGAGAGGGGCATAAATAAGACCCGGCTGGTTAATAATCTTATTTGGCCTAACGGAGTAATCGCAATTTGCTTAAATCTCGCGCGTGCACGGGCTCTCGCCAACCCTCCCTTTGCAAGCTCTCTCTCTCTCTCTCTCGCTCTCTCGCTCTCTCGCTCTATGTATACGCTCGCCTCCGGGCGATTAATGAATTTATGGGTGGGGGTGGAGGGCTAGCTCGGCCGATTCGCTTTACTGCTGGATTCAAGGCCCCCCCAGGCTATAAACTAGACTGGGCGCGCACGCAGCGGCAGCAACAGCAGCAGCAGCAGCCTGCTGCGGAGCTGAGGCCGGACTGCGCGTAGCTTTACTTTGGAGAGGATGGCGCGGATTGGACCGGACCGTTGGACGCCAGCGCGTACGTATACACACACGCGCTTTTGTTTATCGATTGCTTATTAAGTGCGAAGTGATGCGTTGCTTTACGCACGTCGAGCGTTTCGGGGGCCGGCCGCGCGCTCCAGGTGCACGCTTATATGGGCTGGACGCGGGGCGGCGGGGCTGGAGGGAGCTCCTGGGCTATGGTCAGGGCTGTAATTTTACGCGAGGAGAGGGCGATTCTACGCTTGGCTTGGAATTGATGGAGAGAGTTTGCCTGCTCTTTTGTGCGGAGGGATGAGTGCTCGGGGGAGAGGAAAGGCTTTTTGGGCAGAGGAATGTTGGGGAGTGCGTTGTGCGTTGGGCTTGCTTTGTTTTTATGGGTTTTAGGTGTGCTGGGCTTCGATAAATAGCGGATTTGCTTTTTGAATTCTGATATAAGAAGGTTGCACTGTTTGCGAAAAATATATGCTGTGCCAAGTATGATAGGAATATTTTCTAATATTGTTGAATTTAAAAACAATGAATTATAAAAATTTAGTGACTACTATAACAGATATTTATAAGCAAATTTATACGTAAAGTAGCATGAACAGACAGTATAAATTTTACTTTAAATTTCATTATAAGTATGAATAATGTTAACGTTTATAAAAATGAATATTCAAATTTGCGCAAACCTAGTTTTTTATTGTTACATAATTACAGTAATTTTTATAATGTATGCAAGCGAGAAGATTCATAGTTTATCATCAACTTTAAAAATTGCAAAAGTTCACTAACACACCGCGATTATTAAAGTTTATTTTCGCAACTGTAATAATAATTTGCATAATGCAAAATTATTTAAAAGGAAAGCAACAATAAATTATTAACATCTTTAAAAACCATATTCTAATCATCTTCCAGAGGATGCGCATCAACAAGATCTACCTTACCAAAGCCCCTTAATTATTCAGTTATAGAGGAAATGGATCCGGCGAAAAAAAAAGCGAGGATAATAACGCAATTAGCATTCTAGAAATGTAATCCCGCAATGCGCTTGCTCGGGGAGATAAGAGTGACAAGCTTATGGCGATGGAAATAGAATCGAGAGCTGATTGGAGGCATGTCTATTGTGGAGAATCAAAGTGGAAACGCGATAAGATAAGATTATTACGAAAGATGATTGGGATTTTAGGATGAACGAGGATGACGCGATTTATCGGCAATTTCATTAAAGCGATTCGCGCGCAAGCTGAAGATAGGAAGTTGCGCCGCTCGGGAGAAAACTTGTGTCGTCGCTGGGATATTTAGTTTGCGAGTTTAATAAAACTTTTGCCTCTGAGATGTTGTCGAGCTAACGACTTTGTTACCCTTGCCGAACTTTTCTGTCTTTGACTTATGTGTAAACAGTCGAAAGCCTTTTCGAAAAGCTTTGCGCTTATTAATTTTTTTCTTTTTTTTGCCTGGCTTTTATCTTCAGAAGTATTAATAAACAGGTTTTAGATCCAGTTTAATCTTAACTTAGAACTTATTTTATTTGCGTTTTAGGGATATATTATTGTAGAAACTCTAAATTACAAGCACTAACTTGCTAGTTAATTATTACATCTCGAATTGAATCCGTACTCATGTACTAGTCCAGTGGCTTAGGTGCCGAGGATCAATGTAAATCTGTTTTTAAATCTTTATCATAATTTGAAGAAATTATTAAACTAATAATAATAAAAAATATCATGTTACGGATACAATATTATGGAAACATAATCCAACCTCACAAATCCACAAACCGCCAACGAAAAACAACCCCCTCCCCACCTCACCAAAAAAATGAAACACCTAATTCGCAATCCCCAGCTCCAGCACCGCGAAAAGCCAGGCCCACAGCCATCACCTCGCCACAATACAGTGAATTTTCGGGGAACAGCTTCCTCCTTCCGTCTCCCATTGTCTCGGCTCCTCCATCCGGAACCCAAAACCGCAGAGCAGGGCCGGCCCCGACTCTCTCCCTCTCTCTCTCGGCCAGCTTTTAAACTCAATTAAAGTCGCTGCGTATATACGCGCCGTCTGCGTGTCGTAATCCTGAGAAGTGCTGCGATATCGGCGCTCGAGTCCCCGCAAGGCCAACCCTCTCTTTTTATTCGACGCTGCAGCTTTCGTCGGCAGCTCCCCTAGCCTCGTCCCGCCGCGGGGCTAAACTTTCTGCGCGCCGAGAAGCGAGAGGAGAGCGCGCGAATTTCCCGAGGACAAGTTTCGAGCCGGGAGCTCGTCTGAATGGGGAACGATTTTTCGCGAGAGTCGGCATTGTCGGCCTGTAATTGGAGGGACGGGCCTGGCTATATATTCGTTTTTTCGCGGCCGTTTAATTGTTTTTTTCACGGGCTCGCTCTTTTTGCGAGGCTCGGCTGTTTGATTTGAATTTTTTCGATGAGATTTGAAAGGATTCGCTGGGGGCGCTGTGGCGGGCTGGTTTTTTTTTCGTTAAGGGTTTGGGTTATATAGGGAAAGTTCGATGACTGAGAGGCACTGTAGCATTAATCCAAAGGAATTTATAATTTTCTTTATTTTATTACTACCAGATCATCTGAAACATAAGCGTTACGCGCACGGTAATAGTAAAAGCGTATTCCTCGACTAAAAGCCACGCACGAACACATGAATCTCAAGCGCATTCCCAATTTCCCGACGCAGCAACCCCCCAGCCAGTCAATTTTAATATAACTCACTCCAGCCTTGTCTCCTTATCGGCGATAAATTCAGCGCTCGCGCGTCCCAGCTACTTACAAGCCACTTACCTCCTCTCGCAACTTCCTAATTACTTTTCACATAATTAGCGCTTAATAATTTCGCTGCTGGCGCAGCAAAAGCTCGTACGTACACGCAGCGTGGCGAATTTTACTTTGCCTCCCTACCCAAGGCTTTCTTCTCCTATCTCCTCGGCGGCGCCTCGAGCGCCAGAGCGCCGATAACGCGCCCATTACGGGCCTGTTACCCGGCCTGGCGCAAGTTGAGCGCCGCGCGCACCGCTACGGGAACATCGCCGCCGAGTTTCCCAAACTCCCGCCGGCGAGCATCAAACTTCGCTAACGAACTTCAATAGTCGTCGGTAATGCATTGACGCTTTTTTTTTCCTACGGCCCGACCGAGCGACGGCAGGAGAGTTCGCTTATGTGCGCAAGCTCCTCATTGATTAATGAGCCGGGGCTGCGGGCGAGGCAATTTCGCGGTGTGCATGCAAATTTCGGCTAAAGCGACGGAGTTGTGTGCTTGTTTGATTTATATTTTTGGGGATTAATATCGCCCGCGCTGCGTCCCAGGTAATTTTGGGTTTTTTGGGGATGAAGGAATTGCGTAAGTTATTTTGACGGAAACCCTGGTAGAAATTTGCCCATTTATAATGGTTAGAGGTTAAGAAATAGCATTGAATCCATTTTTCCTAGCTATTAACTAGCCATTAAATGGAATATTTTCTACTAGGGAAGGGTAAGATGAAATTTAAATGTTATATTCTTTCACAGAGTCCTCTTTTACCGCGAATCAATATTGAAACTTTCGTCCCGAAATAAGAAGCAGAATCATAAAACCGAGCGTCCAACTCAATTCGATCAGCTCGATCCTAATTACACTGCAATTCGTCCGTTCGATTAAGCGCCGATAAAGAAAAGCGGGCCGCTCGAGCCGCATAAATGCAGAATCGCTTTTAAATTCGATTGAAAAATCGAGCAGATAATAACTCCTCCGTCGCCGCGTGGGTCCGCGTCATTAATCGACTTTGCCGCGCGCACGAAAACTTTTTTATTCCGTTTCATTATGCGTATCGGTTACCGCGCGCTAAATTCTCCCGATAATTAGCGCGAGCTTGCGCGCTGACAAAAGCTCTCCTCCCCCTTTCCCTCCCGTTTTTTCCCTCCTTTTTCAGCTCTCGTACTTTCGCTCGTACTCCGATCAATTTAATCTCTCGCCGCGAAATTGTATTACGGCTCGAGCGCGCGCTGGCTGCAGCTCTTAAGAGATTAAAACCATAATGGCTGAGCGTCCTCGGAGAGCGCTGGAAAACTGTTTCTGCATTATCGCCGGCAGGTCGAATTGAAGCGCGAGCGGTGCAATCTCCGTTTTAGCCGCGACTGCGGAAGGAAGCTGGGGGGAGGGCTGGGCTTGAATGTATTAGGAATCGATGCGCGGAAATGGAGGATTTAGAATTTTTGATCTGGCTGAAATGCGAGCTTTTTTCTTTTGTTATTCAGTATCGTTTGACTTGATTAAAAATTGAATTTGTTTTTACACTATAATTTACTTTCCAGACTGCTACTTGGTATCGGATACAAAAACACTCTGGAAAAAAGCATCAGCGCTGAAATCATTCTCACCCAGCAAAACAAATTTCGAACTTACAAATTTCACCCTTTCCATTCAACTTTTCCTCCACTTATCAATAACAGTTTCCCTCGCAATCCCGAGGCAAACAACAACACTCAAGTAACACGTGCGCCCTCGGCGCAGCTGGTAAATTCAATACGAAGGAAAGTTCCTCGTCGCGCCCAGCGAGAGATCATAAAAACGCGTTTAATAAAGCAACGAAGCTAAGCGAGGCGACACCAGCAACGGCAAATCGTCTCTGGTCTTCTTCCTCCTATATATAAACATACACCCTACACAACGGGAACCCCTCCGATGTCTCCGTCTTAATTTGCGGCTCGCGCAGCCGACCACCCGTTTAATTCATTCCCCCCTTGACGGCCGCCCGCCCACGAGTCCAAAATAAAAAAGCCGCCGGGAGCTTTGAAAGAGCGTTTCTCGCGTGAGAGCTTTGCAAGACCGAGTCGGAGCATCGGTCGCTTTGTTTCTTTATTTTTTATCTTCGGTTTCAATGCGACTGCAAAGTTCTATTGAATTTTCTGCGAAGTAAGGTTTTTAAGTTTTATGCTGTGGGATTGTTTTGAGGCATTCGTTATGGGGCATTACTTTGTTGAGGAAATGGCTAGTAGGTAGAAGAGGAATTAATGATAAGTAATTAATTTCATTATCTAATTATAATGAAATAAGTTAAAAATAAATTTTACTTCATAACGTACAAATTTAGTGTTTTCGTCAATCTAAAAGCATCCACATTATGATCACGAAATAGAACTAAAAACTTAGTTCATTCAAAAAATGTTATTACTATTTTTATTACGTTTTATTCATATTTATTCATACTTTTCCATTTTCAAGAATTACTAAAATTATTTACGGCCGCACTCGTAGTTCTTAATACCTATGCATACACGCGAATGCAAATTCTGAGCTTTTACGGCTAATCTTTAAGCCGTGAGTGCTTCAGTGAAGCGAGACTAGCTTTAAGGCCAGACGATGCTGGGGAGTGTGAGGAAACGCGACGAGATATTGATTATGGCCGAGTAAAGTGTGTCACTATGCTTCGTGGAAAAGATCATTGTTTGATGCTTTTTTCCCTCGTCATCCGAGCTTGCAGCGACTATCAACTTAAACGATTTTACTTTTATTATTTCCTTATTTTTGGTTTTTTATGCTTTTGTAGTTGAATGTATTTATAAGAAAAATATTTTAAAATTGAAACATTCCTTTTTAAAAGCAAATATTGTAATGAGCAAAAAGTATGTAACTATACGTATTATTTTTTTTTTTTTTTTTCATAATTAAATTAATAAGCTCAAAGTTTTCACAAATGTTATTAATTTAAAATAATTATAGGTCTACTATCTAATTGACATAATTTAAATGGAATAGAGTCAGTGAAATAATTATCTAAAGCCAATTTGTGAAAGTAGTTTTTCAAATAAAAATGTTTATCGTGACAGAATTGAAAAAAAGCATTAAGTTCACAAACGAAACTTTTTAAAAAAATGAAAATAGCTTCGTTAAAGGATTGGACGTGGCTGTAAAAAAGTAAATATTGAGGCAATTTCTTGACGAACGTATACATAATCTGCTTTGGACTTTGCTCACGCGAGCGTCGCCATCGATCTTCCGCCGATTAACGTATAACCAACACAAAAGCTCTTAGCTCTTTAAATTAAAAATGAACTGAAATTGCTTTTAAGATAATTTCCAACAGGCCGCGCCGGCTCGCCCTTATCGTATCTTTAATAATGATCGTTCATTAAACATGCACGCAATTAACATTTTTAATGCTGCTTATAGTTTCTGCTTTCCGCTTCCCTTAAATAATTTTACGACGCATTACGCATTAACAAAAGGTGCTGAAATCCGCGTTAGTGAATTTTTTATTAGCCGCTGTTTACCCTGTTTCTCTATAAGCCTCATGAAAAATTTATTAGAGTATAGGGAAATGGAGTTTGGAATAATCGTCTAGTTTTCAGTGTAATACAATAACAGATAAACATTTTCTGTCTTTTATAGTTAAATAGTATTTCTACCAGATTATTAGCATAAATTAAGTATAAATTACATAAAACGCTTTTATACTGAATTAATAAAGTTGTTTTATTTAACGAAAGCATTTACCTGTCTACTTAAAATACATCTACGAACGTTAGAATAATTTTTTACTATAAAACATTATTTTACTTACTCTCTATAATTTTCAACTTTCGACAAACATTTGTTCACTGATCCAGCACGCCAACCTATCTTCTAAAATTCCCCATCGTTTTTCCGCGCTAACGACCTGCCATCGCATAATTTTCAGTAATCACGAATTTATTCTACGCGTCCTCTCCAAAAATCCAACCAACGGCTCATCAATCATTCAAATTCGCTTGATTTTCCCATTCAGCAGCGCGCGAATGACTCCCTCTAGCCATAAAGCAAACCGGGCGAGCGCGTCATACAAAAAAAAAAAAAAAAAAAATCGAGAATACACACGCGCGCACGGGGATGGCCCGGTTTTACAATGCGCGAAAGCTCGCGTTCGTATAGAGCTGCAATAACTATAACGGCGCGCATTGAAATCAGACCTGCGGAAAAAGTGAGTGCCGGAGGGAGGTCGAAAACTTTTTCGTGGCTTCATCGCTATTCATGCACCGTCGAAGGGAGCAGAAGCACTTGCCGGCCCATTTTTATGCCCGTATTATGTATATACGTGCGCGAGTGTACAAATTGTAGGGCCGCAAGCTCGAGCTTGAAAATCGAACGAAAAAATATTCCGAAATATAGTCTAGCTATCTCTAGGCGGTGGGTTATCTGCTTGCCGGAGGTCGGGTTGAAAATTTTGAAGACTGCTGTTTAGGTAAATATATGTGCTTCTTTTTGGGATAAAATATTTTTGGTACATTTTTAAAATAATATGCTTTTATTTGCGAAAAAAATTTGTTTTGAATTTTCAAAACATGCCGATTTATACTAAAGATTGTAAAGACTGATTTTATTATTTTCTCTTTAAACAAAAAGATCGACGCATTTTGATTAAACAGTTTTATATTTTGTTTGAATAATCAGTCTATACATTTTTTTTAACAAGAGAAGAACTAAAATTCTTTCTACTAAATAAATAAAATAACACATATTATTGTAAATCAGTAAAAATGACTAAACCTCTTATTACAATAAATAAACATCCATATCCACCTTTCAAAACTGAAATTCCAGTAACAAAACAAAACAAGCTAAAAGCCTAAAAAAAAAAAACGAGAAAAATACCTCTCCACCCCCAGCGCAACCAAAGCTCCAAGTTCGGGAAATTACAGCGGTTTCGGATTTCCAGTCCCGCGATTTCACGTGCCGACACGCGGCCGTGCCTCGGCCCGTATTATTCCACGTCCGCGAACGGCCGTCCTAAATAGTTCCTGCAGCCTTTCCGCATCGAACTATGCGCCTAATACCCAGCTCCCTTCTTCACTCCAGTATATAGCAGCAAAACCGGGCATAATTCGATGCCAACTTAGGCCTCTCCACTTGAGGCCAAAATTGATAGCCCGGCAAGTAGCGCGATCTTAAAGCTCCGAATCTGGCCCAGCCCTTAACAAAGTATACAACAAGAATCCAAGCAAGTAGTAAAGGCGGCCCTCCTCGTCGGCGCGTTTCTAAAGTCTCGTCCAACTATTCCTCGATCGTTCGTGTACACAGAAGCGGGCTAAATTCGTGCTGCTTGGGCGGCGAGGCTCGTAAAAGGGCGATGATTATCTCGCGCGCGCAAGTTCTCGCTGCCGGAGTAAAGCGACAATACGCTCGACTTCTCGGAAGGACGTAAATTAGGGCTGGCGTACGCTTAGCGACTCGCGCGCTCGCTGTGTACACACGGAAAGAGAAGGAGAGAGAGAAAGCTGCATGCAAACTTTATTGCCGCGCTAGCGAGAGCCGTTTAAGGCTTGTCGGCTTCTGCAAGCGCTGCGAGTATAGTAGGCTTATCGATGAATCAATGGATGTGCGTGTGTGGATATAAGAGTGTGTAGGGAGTGCAAATAGAGAGACTTTTTCTACAGGGGTAGATTTTAATGGGGGCTTGCGGAGGGTAAGGGTGGTGTTTTGTAAGAGGCTTCTGGATGAAATATTTTGAGGTGAGATATTTTTTTGATTGGTAAGTGGATAAATTGAAGGGAATATAAAGTTAAAGGATAGAAGTGAAGGTTGTTTTTTTTATGCTGTAAAAATTTAAAAAAAAACTTGTTTATTTAAGTAGCGCTAAAATACCAAGTTAATAATGTTATCGTTCAACAGATTATTGAACAAAATTAATTTTGAGCAACCGAAAGGTCACGCACAGTCAACCGAAACAAAAAAGCAACGAATAAAGCTTTATCCTTCATTCCAACCGCCCAATAAATCAACAGAATTTTACTTGAAAATCGACATCATTTACAGAAGCTCGCTCCATCAAATCAAGCGCCCAGCCCGTCAGGACCCAAAATCTCATAAAGCCGAGATTTAGGAGCCCGGGCCCTTGATCTTTTCTCAAAGAATGTTGATTGGAAGACGTTACACGCGCTTCCGGCGACGCTCACCGATAACTCGCTCTCTCTCTCTCTCTCTCTCTCTCGCTCTTTCCCGGGTTTCGGATCAAACTAGAGATAGCCGAGTCATCTTTTAGGAAGATAAAAAGTTTGCTCTTGCCGAAGTCGATTTTTCAGAGCGCGCGAGCGAGGATTTATCGAATCGATGTTGCAGCGCGCGCGCGCCACGGACTACATTTTCTTTATCGGAACGATAATCTGCTCGCGAGCAGGAGAATGAGAAGGCGATCGCGAGTCCCGGGAGGAAGAGAGAGAGAGAGAGGGAGAAGTTCATATCTCTCGGAGAAAGAAGTCGAGCATTTGCATCGACGAAGTTGCGGCGATGAGTTAAGGAACGGCGGATTACTTCGTTTTTCGCGATTCGCCGGTTCAGCAGAAAATTTCTTTCAGGAGGATTGCCATTAATTAGGTTTAAAATATATTTTTTTTAAGATTGCGTTCGCGCAGTAGAAAGTAATGAACTTTGATTAATATTTACTTACTTATTTATGAATTTTTTATAATTTTTTTTCTTGCGTTAAACAAAATGCTTTAAATATTTATAACTTACACTTTGACAGTTCCTAGTAGAACGAGCAAAAGTCCTCAGGACGCCAGTCAACCCAACAATTCTGCACCGTCCCTTCAAAACATAAAAAAACACTCTTCCTCCGGCATCAATACCTCAACGTCATACATCAAGCTCGCGTGCGCCAAGTTTTCATTCGGCAATCTCGGCGCCAAACCACCAGCCACGGCAAACTAAACGTATGAAAAGTGATTGTTTCGGCGCTATCGACACGAAGCCAATAACGAGAAGAGATGGCCGGAGCTCGAAAGTCGCGGAGATAAGCCGGCGCCTGCCGGAGGAATAAATCTGGCGCGATCGCGCTATCGTCCGTGAAATAAAACAAATCGGCCGGCGCGATGATCGAGAGACGCTCGCCGATTGTCGCCCCGAGAGCGAGGGACATTTATTAGCGCACGAAGACTCGCGCGTCTATTAAACAGGCTCGTTTTTCACCGGCGCTTTCTCGGGTTTTAATAAAGGCGAAGAAGCATCCCTCCAGGCGGGGGGTGATTTGTCGAGAAAAATTGCGAGGATTTCGGATAGATGGGAATTTATCACCGCTCGCCTATATGCGTGAGCAGAGAGCCGGGAATTTTTCCTACTCTCTCCTGTCCCCTGCTCTCATTTTGGCGGGCAAATTATTTTTTGCATTTTTCAGCCGCCAGCCGAGGATCTCTTTCGATATATATATTCGCCCCGAGGATTACGCCGTGACGCCGCTGCGTTTTTTCGTCGGGAGGAATTAAGCTTCGTAAATAATGTCGCTGCACAGCTGGGACGGGAGCCGATGTGTTTGTAATGCGAGATGATAATTATGAGGAGGTACGGGATTTTTAAACATTAGCCGGCTTGTTTACTGGCTGAATTTTTCAGCGACCTGGGTATACTTTGAAAAAGAAGATTATTATCTTGCTCTTTAATTTTTCATATTTTTTTGTTGGAAAAAAGAAGCTTATTACATTCAGCTGTAATTTTAAACTCGCCGTCTGTGTTTGCGTGCGCATTTTTAAACTTTTCACCTTTCCATTTGCGATATATTTTAATAAAGTTATTTATGGAAAAACTACAAAATTCATCTAAATTGGTTTTTGTACGAATAAATTATTCTTTTATTTAATTAAAAAGAAACTATTTTTTTATTTATTGATTGAATTATATAAAATATATATTATTTCAATTCAATACTTTATAAATATTATAATTTTTTTATCCATCGGCTTAATAATAGATTGCGCAATTAAATAAATTAATGCATGAAATACACTATTCAGATTAATTTTAACAAAATTTCTAATATTATATGTAGGATTGGAAAAGAAACTTTAAGAGATTTTGAAATCGTTTTCTACAAAAATTTATTGTTTCAAAATATATACTCGAGTCTTCCAGGTTTTGGTCGTGCACGAAATTTATTGAACCCTTCTGACTCATTCGGAGGTATTCCCGAGAAAAGTACATACTCATCATTTATTTATGTAGTCGCAGGAATATCCGTTCATGATATCTTATATGGTTTATCATTGAATTTTTTATACACAATATACTTACATAGTACAAAGTAGAAAATTTCCCTTCAAAGAATATTACTCAATGCTCTTTGTTATGTGAATTTCTATGAAAATTGTGCGCTTAATCATTTGTTTGCTAAAAAGTATTCATAATATTGAAATATGAAAGGTACTTTATTAATTTATTAATTGAGAATGGATCGATATGGATATTAATTTTATGATAAGCAAAAATTAAAAAGTGAATGACACTTAATGAAATACGATGATATGCAATATCATTATTAAAATAAAATTAATAACACATTAAAATCGCATTTATTAACACTATATATTTTAAACTATCAAGATATAATGCATGTTCGTGCGGAATTTATTATAATTAATTTTTAGTACTCAAAAAAAGCCTAGGACTTTTAATTTGATAACATGTACCTTTATCCCGAAAATATATGATATTTTGTTTTAAATTAATTCTCTGGAAAATTGTTTTATATATTCTTGAGTATAAATTTGTCTGTATATATATAAAGAAAAGTTTTCACAGACGAAAATAAAAGTAGATAACGTGAGCTTTCATTTGATACTTGTTACGTTTAAAATTGCAAATCAATTGAAATATTATGAGAAACCAAAAATAGAAAGTAAAACCTCATAAAAATACACAATATATTTACAGTCAATATTTATCAAAATAATCATTCAGTTTTTGTATATTTTTATCTCTCTGATGACTTATAACTTTAGAATAGGCTTATATTTTTTAACCGAATACTCTATAAAAGTTCAGGAGTAAACCTCTGTAAAAATGTACCTCTTAGCAAAACATATTCCTTATATGGAATCAAATTTGAAACTTTAATTTTTAATGCATGAAAACAGCTAAACATATTGTATATAATGTCATTTTTCCCAGTTAAAATTATTACTACATATTAAATTTTGCAGAATAGCAACACAACTCGTGTGGTGCCTTAAATAAAATTTAGACAAAATTTTCTCCTAAATTCCTAAAAAATACTTTTTAATAAGAATAAATTAATTTAAAACAAAATAACAAATATTTAAGATAAAACACATCGATTCGAAAATCCTCATAAAAAATCGTTTCCCAAAGGTATAAAAAAAAGTATCATTCCACTCTAGCTCGCCTCTGCATTTTCCTATCCAACGAGAAGCTTCCACGCGCTAATTCCCAGCATCAAAACATCGACTCGATAAAGCCCTAAAAAGGTAGACGAACTTCTCACTCTCTCCCTCCGAGGGGGCCGACAATTAACCCCCCAGGAGCAGGCCGATAATTATCCGCCGCCCTTTAATTCCCTAATCAGAGGCGCATTGACGAGCGCTCTGTGTCTCTACTGTACTGCCTCCCCCCCTAAATAACAGCCACGCGGCGCGCGCAAGCTCCAGCAAGCTCTATTTACCGAATATTTCGGGAGGCGGAGGGTGCGGAGAGATAATGCAGTCTGAGCATAGCCCGGCTCCGTCTTGGCTTTTTGTTTCGCAGCGCGTCGAGCTATTCCGCTTCCTGAGGAGGCGTCTTTGTAGAGCGAGAGAGCGCCGAATCGAGCCGAGGAATGTCGTAGTTTCGCGCCCGCGCTCGCTTGTTATTGGAATTGCAGTGAAAATTCGTAAACTTTACTCCGCTCATTAAGAGCCGGCGCAAGTATTTTCCAAGCATTTACCGTGCCTCCGAAACTTTACGAGATGTCTGTGTTTTATTTTCCCCTGGAATTACAGTCGCCCAAGAGCGTAAAATTTTATATGAATTCGGTACGCAAGCCCGGCCTATGTAATCAATCAGAAAGCAATTTAATAAAAGAAAACCTTTATTGCAGCCAGTAATCAGCACACAGTCAGCCAAACATTTTCTTCCACTTTTACTGAGGCAAAAGACAGTAATAATAAACCGGCAACGATCGACGCTCGACTCGCACGCGCTTTTCTCGCAGGCCACTCTAGCCAAGCCTCGCGTTCAATCGGCGGCAATATCGAAAAGAGCCGCGCGCCTCGAAAAGTTGTAAACAGAATTCGACGTGTGTAAATTGCGCGAGCACGAGCTTCCCGAAGGAACGCGGACGCTCGCTTTTGCGCGTAATGGGATACTTGCAGAGCCAGCCAGTGCGCCTCTAACCAATGGAATTTTGCGCCTGCCCTTTATTGTGTATACTAGAGCGGCTCCTATAAAATTCTATGGCTTTCGTATTGCCGTCCCACCCCCACGCCGGAGAATTTGCGTGTATACGGGCGGCCTCGGAGTGACTTTTATTAGCGCGCCAGGGCGAACTTTGTTTTAAGCGTCTGGAGGAGCTGATGAGGAGGAATGAAAGCGAACGGTTCGTTTTATACTTGCCCAAGGCGCTGTTCGATTTCGTCTGGTCCGCGACGATGCCGAGTGCAATTAGATGGGATTTCATGGTTTGCTTCTTTTGCGGATGGGTCGAGAGGAAATTGTCGTATTTTACTGATGATTGAAGAGTTGTTTTTTGATATTCAGTTAGGGATAAGAAAAGAAATTGTTTTTTTCTTATTATCATTTTGTTACTATATGAAACGTTTGTAACTAAAATAATGCGTTTAGTTTTTGAATAGAAGTGTTTAATCTGTTATTATCAGAGTAGATAAGTGTCATTTAACCATGCATTGATCAAAAATTCTGCCCAGGATATCCTCAATTTTCTACCACGGAATGAGCAGCAAACTTTAATTTTTAATTTTACGTCAAATGATTGGTAGACTTGAATGATATTAAATGCTGCTTAATAATAATTTTACAGTATCTATATAGTTTATGAAAATATCAAACTTTCCATAATTACTTTTAACGTATCTAAAATGATATTTTTTAATTTCATATTGCATTTTTATATTTATTCCTTGTATTATTTTGGTCTTATAGTACTAGTAGGGTAACTATTATTTTATGTGATTGTACCATTATTTATGAAAATATTGGAAAATAGAAAATATATATACAAACTACTATAATTTATAAGTTCATGTTATAATTTATTACTTCACCCATTTTTCTAGGTATATATGTATATTAGTCAAGAAATAGTTAATTTGACGTAAACTCATTTTTATAGGTCGTACATTTTTAATGAAATACGTCGTATTGTAATAACTACAATCAAATTTATGTGATGGAGTAATAACGTTTTCCGTAAATTAGATAGCCATGAACAGAGCTAATTGAGTTCAGAAGTGCAGTACAATTTATTTCAGTTAAAATAAAAATTTAATTAATAATGAAGTGGACAATGAATGAAAAAGTGCCATTAATGTTTATCGCCCCAATGTTCGGTCGAATTAATTAATCATTTTGCCCCAACCGTCGAAGTATTGGCGAGCTTTGTAGTAGACGCTGCTAATTAACCTTTCGCTAATAAATTGGAATTTGTCGAGCAAAACTCAGTCAACCAAAATGAGCTTATTTGAATATGCAAACAGAGTTTGTATCAATAAAAAGAAACATTTTATATGATAAATAAAAAGTTACTGTTGATTTACAGAAGTTAACTTTTAAACGATACAAATAGCAGTTCTAATTCACGCTCAATATCAATTAAGTGTACATTTTGGTTACTTTTGAAAGTTTATTTATAAATGAAAATTTTTTTAAATATTAACATCATAGATATAAAAAGTTATTAAATTTATAAAAATTAATGATTTTTTTAATATTATGAAATATTTTTGTACTTAATTGATCATAAATATAAAATAACTCGCAACATCATTCAGAACTTTAAAAAAATTTCAATATTAATTTTTTCGCAAATAAACTTTATAAAGTGAAAGTAACAAAATAAAAATAAAAACAACTGCAGTTATGCTAATGATTACCCACATTTACAAAATATTCATTAAGTACCATTCCCACAAAATCCAACCACCACTCCACTAAAGACCACGAAGCAAGAGCATCAAAAACTCGAAGACATTCATTCAGGCAGTACGAGCCGGGCATTAATTCTCAATGAGGCGCGCATATACAGTAAGCACTCGCAGAGAGACGTCAAGCATCATATATTCCCAGCAATTACGAGCTGCGCAATAAACTCAAGACACGCGCGTTAATAATCCAAATGGCTGAAATTCGGAGGGATTAGGAGTTATATCGCTTTCACGCGCGTGCATTAAGGGGTGAAATACACCGTGTGTCGCCTATACACACGGATATTATTCAAATATCGCGGCCACTGCACTTTGACTGCGCCTGCGCCTGCGCGCACCCTACTGAATTACCTTAAATGAATAGCTCTTCAAGGCGCTGGGCGGACTGGGACGCAAGCCTAATATGTTATGCATGTTAACGAATGGGTTTATGCTAAATTGACGCGGAGAGAGCAAGATAGAGTCGAAGTTGACGAGTTTTAGCGCGCGGCGCAAGAGCCGCTCTCTCGGCGAAGCTAACTTTGCCAATTCGTTATAAGCGACGTAATCTGGTGAATATTGATTGTATTACGGGGCCTTAATCGAATTCGGACCTGCAGCTATGCCGCGCGAGCTGGCACTCGGGCGATTGATTATTTAACGGGGACTTTACTTTGAATTTGTTTTCTCGAATCGCATTTTCGATAAATTAGTTAAGGTGAGAATGACATTGAATAATTTTAAAAATGAAACGTAAGTACCTATGATCTATCTTACTTCAAAAATTTGGAGTTGAATTATAATAAGATATTTTTTTACCGATGAGGTAGATCTTTAATTTCGACTCGATAAATATATGTAAGCCCAGAGCATAAAGCAAATATTTTTGCATCCCACTCGGCGAAGGAGGCAAGCCGCTATATCCGAAATCCGCGCGCCGACAGCGTTAAGAGCGGATATTTCTATTAAAACAATATTGTCGAAAGGCGCGCCCTCACGCACGCCTGCGCGTCTATTTACGCAACGCGCGAGCTCCTGCGGGGGCCGTTGCAAATTTTGCAAATCAAATTCTTCACGCTCCGCTGAATTATTCATGCCGAGGAGGTTAAGAAGAATGTCATTAGCTTAAGTATCGCTTCCCTACGCTCGCCCGCGCGCGCGAGACTTTCTTTTACCCCTTGAGAGAGAGAGAGAGAGAGAGAGAGAGAGAGAGAGTCACCCCCTCCCGAAAACCGCCCTTGATTTTAGACTTTCATCCTCGACGATCTGCTCTCGCCTTCTGAATAAAAACAGCCACGAGCGAGAACTTTTTAAATACCGAAAGGGTGACGAAATCACCTTATTTAACGCACCAGAGATTTTGGCTGAGGCGCTATTGGTGAGCGGGGGAGGACGAGAGATAGCGGAGAGGGTGAATTAGTTGGTATTAAGGAGCTTTTTGTTGGCGAAAACTTTTTTCACCGGCAAATTGCGCGATTATGGTAAAAAGTTAATTGCGCCTAGGAATATGAGGATTTTTAATGTTTAATGGCTATAGATAGATAGATATAGTTTATTATTGTATCAATCAAGTACAAACAAAATACATAGGTCAAATATAACGCCTATTA
>UELX01002114.1:0-34586 GCA_900480035.1 Eupelmus urozonus
CCGCTGCCGAAAGTGCAATAAAATATTTCGGTAAAGAGGCGTTGTTTTTGTACCCTTGCAGCTACGGACGAAAAGCGCCTGTAGGCAGTCGTGCGAGAGCCCTCAGCTGAGTAACTGCGTTTACTAGGGCCTTGCCTCCGCGCTTTTAAAACTTGTAATTTTTATTAATTTTTGTCAATAAATACTTATACTCTGAAAACTGATTGAGTTCTTTACTTTTGCATGAGCAAAGAAACTCAATAATTTTTATAATAAAAAACTAAAGAAAAGTTAATTACAATAAACAAACTTCAGAGTTAAAATAAGTATAATATGGAATAAAATAACAACATATAAATTCGAGCATGAAAACGCTTCCCATCATGGGCACAAATGTCTCAGTTTTCATGGATATAATATGTTCATATTATGTTTACGCTATCCCACACTTGTGGACTGTTCGCAGCAGAGGACAACGTAAACAAAGATACGTGGAAACAGAGAGCAATTTCCTCGATCCGACTAATTCTTGTTGTATATAATAAGTTTTAATCTGCTTTTCATTTATTCTACATTCAATATGATTAATATTTTACATCTTCTCTAAATCTATACAATTGCTAAAACCGGAGTTAAGAAAATCTGATTTGGTCATTCGTGATGGACAGCAAGCATGGATTAGATCCAAGTAAAATTACAGATGCATGATATATTTTAATATAATTTTAACAGCTTTTATTTTATACATTCTTAGAAACAATTTATCATCGGAGAAGCTTAATTAAATTTACGAAATGGACAACATAGTATAATCGCGAATGTGAATATAAAAATTTTCTAAAATAAAACAAAACCGAAATCGCAACGCCGCGTGTTACTCAATAGAGAGGGCCGAAGAGACTCGGCCCTTTTCTACTTATCTAATTTCGCCGATCAAAATATATGAGCAAATCCACAAAAAAATCCTTTTAGCGGTTCCAAAAACTTCAAATAAAAAAAAATTTAGCTACATCAGGGCGACCTTTTTTTCTTGTTCTATGGGTCATATATTGGACGAAAAAAATACTCTACACACGATTTTTAAAAACTTATTTTTTTTTATGAACAAATTAAGATTTTTTAAATTAAATTCGTTAATTATTGTCTCATACATTTTTGTAAAAGTCAAATTTTAAACTAATTAGTGTATTTTCTTTGTTTAATTTATTTGATTTTAAAGGAGAACTGCAGTTTAGTGTTAACTAAGAAAGGGGTAAGGAAATAACTACATTATTTCAAATGTATACCTTACATGACAACAGCGTATTTACTCATAACTACAGGTGTAAAGGGGCTTAATGTACAGTACGAATGACATATCTTTACAGGTCGTTTAAATTCAATTTTATTATAAAACATATCACTAAAATTTGCATCTCAATCTACAGTCTCGATCCTTAAACCTGCAATAAAGTCTAAAACGTTGCTATTTGAGATACACGCTTGATAATTTATAATTTTATAAGTCCTTAAGTGCACACACTTCCCATAGTGTACTAAAACTGTGGAGTCTTATACAAAAAACGGTCATCTTATATTTTCTTGTGTTACCTCTTAATGATATATCGTAATATAACTAGTATTTCTAGGGGTAATGTTGAAATATAAAATGATCGTTGAGTTTTTCAATATGCATTATTATGATATAAATATAAATAACTACCTTTTTTATAGTAGAAAAGAGAAACATTCAAAATTCCAAGGAAAAAAAGCAAACTATCGTACAGTGGAATCTGAGACGTGGAGAAACCACATATATTTTCCTTTGGGTATGGAAACCGTATATTCAATAAAGTTTAATTTTTTACGTGCAGAAACAAAGAAAATACATTTTGGTACAATTTTTATTTTTTCTATCTGCATTGTTTAGGTATACCATAACATTGCGTGTCACATGGATCGATGTCTCTCCACACATATACCATTTAGCATCGTTTTTATTTAAAGTTTATTTTTATTTAATAAAAAAAAATTCAATTCATCTTACGTAAAATTTAGTTAAATTATTAAATTTATGCTAAGTTTCATGGTTCGATTTTGAGAAACAAAAAGTTCTTTTTTTTAATTCAAAGTTTTAATAAAAAATATATAATTAGGATTAGATTAAAAAATAGAATTCTGACCAAACAAGTTCAATAATTAGTCATCAAATAATTATTTCAAAGTTATTTTAACTTTTCAATCTAATGATATTCTGCGTAGATTATTTCGGCTGATTAAAAGGCGCGGCAAGTATAAGGTGAAGCGATCACTGGTGCTACCGCTATTATATACATAATTATATACTTCTTATAAAGCATATTTTATATTTATGAGTAAAAAAGCCATTACAGAATTACAGTAACCGTTGAAATATTATTTAATGGACAAATTACATTAATCACTTTTATATAGTTTTCAAAGTTAATAAATTTTATAGTTATTATTAGGTAATAAACTCAAAAACGTCTTTTAATTGAATATTATTTTAACATAAATATCATTTATAAATTTTTTGAATGATTTTAATTAATTAACATATTCTAATAATTAATATTGACGATACTGTCAATGTGATATCATTAAAGTAAGTCACTAAATTATTAAATTTAAAATCAACAAAATTGTTTTAATAGCTTTTTCTATATTAGATTATAAGTGCTATTTATAATGTTTGATATTGCACAAACTATGGACTGCACTTAATAAAAATGATTTTTATTATAAAAATATTACATTAGAAATTTTGAAATGGTACTTACGTATTAAAAATGCCTAAGAAAGTCAACATTATAATTTTTATTCTAAAGAAAGCAATCAAAAAAATAATTCTGAAATAAATTTTTTCTTTAACCTATTTTACCGCTTAAGGGTCTTAAAGGTCTGTGGAAGATTGATTTGGCAACCCCGTATTGAGAACTTTTATACCAGGAAACAAATTTTATCTGATAAAAAAAAGGTTCATATATTGTACAGTTCTCTTACTATAATCCAAAGGTACAGTACCATTTCGTATGGTTTTTTGTAATGTTCAAAAAGTCAAAATCTTTCTACTGTAAAATCTAACTAAACTTTGTTAATTGTAAAAAAATTGTTTGTAATTTTAAATGATAAAATCAGAATAATAATCCGAAAAAACTACTCCTTTGCCTCAGAAAATCAGGTAAGAATTTAGTGCTTATAAAATTTGTTTAATTAACTCCCTAAATATGTTTACTAGTGTAACCCGCAAAATCATTTTCTACTACTTTCCCAGTAAATTTTCTTAATTTAAATTGTAAATATAACTTGTGAATTAAATTTCCATTTACCTTTATCTCACTGCGCATAAAAGTTTTCAAAAAGAACCTTAAATAAGTCATCAAATAAACCTTACTATTTTGTAGCCATTATTTTTCGCCAAGTTTCTTAATAAAGTACAATCACGCGCTGCCCTATCCGTTTACTCGGATGAATCATCACATAAAAAATATCAACTACATCCAGAATGTCAGCACGAAATTTTAAACGGGCTATTATACTTTTTATAAGAACGTGGCGCGCATCTTCACCACTTCGGCCTGACCCCCCCTGTAACGATCTTCGCTCGTTTATACGTCGCATTTGAGTAACATTTACGGGGCCGCTCTGTCTTTCAGCGCTCTCGGCATTAACGTTACGCCTTTAATGCCCTCCAAAGATATAAAAGCCCTCAGGACCAGACGCGCCGCACACTCGCACATAATCCCTTGAAAACTCCATTTTTCCTCAGATTTCCTTCGCCCCTCCTGCAAGAAAAAAAGGAAAAAAAGAAAAAAAAAACTCCCCAAAATTCACCACCTCAGCTACAATCCAGAACTCGCGTTCTCGCCTTTACAGCCAGCATGTATATTAGCCCGGGCGCTTGTAAAATTTTCAGAGCCGCGCCGAGCTCGCTTGCATTCACGGCTCGTCGCTCTCAATAGCCCCCCAAGAAATTGAATGAGCCGGGGCCGCATGTATATCGCAGAAGAAGCCGCGAGCGAGCGCGCGCCGAGTATAGTATATAAGGCGCTCGTGCAAGCTCTCGAGTGGGCGGCGCAAGCTCCTAGCCTCCCGCAGAATTTTGAGGCGCCGCGAAGTGTGACACGGCAGTCACGTCGCGCTGGCCCGGCAAAGTGAATATTTGAAAAGCTCATTAAAAAAGCGTCCGAGCGCGCGCTCGCGCATGTATAGTTGTTGCATCGCGGCGCGCGCAGCCAGACGGAGCTTGCGCGGAGCTTGCGCCGGGATGTAGAGGGAAAAAGCTCGCTTTCTCTCGCTCTATCTTTCTGGAGCCGCTGTCGTCGCTTTATCGCCTCGCGCGCGCCGCTAAACTCTCCCTCTCAGTGTCTGTCGAGCGCGCGGAGCGTCTGGAGCTGGCTCCTCATTGTCCGCGTGTGCAGTCTGTTTACGTAGAGGGTGGATCGAGGGAGGATATGCGGATCGGCTGGGAGATTAAAGGGATTGTTCTGAGTGGCCGGATGGGGATCAGACGTAAGGCGATCGAGAACGCGTGAGATGGTGAGTTGATTTTTTCTTGTTTTTTTTGGTTTTGACGTGGGGGGTTGGGATGAGGAGATTTTTTTATGGTGGAAGTTTGAACGTTTCGGGGGATTAGGGAGTTTGGGGTGATTAAGAAAGTTTGCTTATTATGGGCATTGTGTAATGAGGTTTAAATAGAATATTAGAGTTGCGGTTAAAAATAAGCGTTTTCTGATGATAAGTGGAGCTTGTATAATTAGAATAAAGAAATAAAGTAAAGTAGAATCTAAAACTGTTTTAGTTTAAAAAGAAATTAGTAAAAGTCGATAAAGGTTAAATTAAACGTATATTTTTTATACTTATTTTACTAATGTATTCAAACTAGTTATAAAAAGTGTAATACAAAGCTCTGCTATTTAATTCAATTGTTTTAATAATTATTGAGAGGAAAATATAGTATTTTTCAGAATATGGTACATGTAATAAAACTGTCTAGAGTTACAAATGCTTTTTGAGCTGTAAAAGGAGCAAATGTTTTTTAAAAATTTACGAACGCAGTAGTTTTTTAATTCTTCCTCTAAAAGCTTTTTGAAATAATTTTCAAAAAAATATTTAAAACAATAATAATTATCAAATCTACAATTGCATCTTCAAGAGAAATTTAAGGATAACTTACTAAAAGTGGATGAATAAAAAATGTAATCGAAAGAATTTTCGATTCACTTTTAAATTCGTTAGTAGTCTTGAAAAAGTGTAAATATTGCACTCTCAAACATTTTTTTGATTAAAGTTTATAATAACAACAATATTTTGTTTTAATATATAAATAAATAATAGTATTTACATAATTCTTTTCAAAAATTGATAATATTTTCTCTACATTTAAATTTATATTAAAAAAATATTTAACTGAATAAAATAAATTGCTAGACAAAATCATCTTCTTCTAAGTTTCGTAATAATTTTTCAAATTAACTTTTATACTTTTAAAATCTTTTGAAATTCGAAAATAAAAACAACAACAACTTCACAGAAAGTAATTATCATTACTTAGATATACTTTACATTTTAACTTTCTTTTAAAGTCGCACGATCAAAAAAATTTACGCAAATGCAAATTCTTGGAAAATTTGCGCTGGATCGACTTAAAAAAAGAAAGAAGAATAATCAACGTATTATTCACAACACGGCATTAAGTTAATGAAAAAGAACTGCAAGCATTACAAAAATGCTTCTAAGAAATATAGCACGATCTTTGTATTGTTCTACAGATTGTGCGATGGTCTAGAATACTTTTTATGAATGAAAAAGTATTCTTTATGGTTTTACTATTAACTTATTTAAAAGACCGGTAACTAGTTCTTTCAATTAATTTAAATATAAATTTATACTCTATTGTAAGAACGAAGGAATACGCAGAAAAATTTAGAATCCTACACAAATTTCAATTATATTATAATTATAATTTTATAATGTTTAATAAAATTAATAAAAAAAATTTCAATAAACTATACATAGAACACTTCATTAAAGATACTTTTTCAAAAAGCATAACAATGTTTTCCGTTTAATTTCTTTAAATAGTTATTATAGGCTTTCAACGACATTGAAAGCTTCCGATGATTTTAGAATATTTTCTCTTAAAAAAGAAAATCAAAATAACTTTTGTATTAAATATGTATTTATTTTTCTGTGCAGGATATCAAGAAATCACCGCTCGATACTTTGGATATCAGTTCGATGCTCGCCTAATCCCATTTAAATTCAAGGAAAAAAGGAAAAGCTCGAAAAATTTGAATAAAATGTCGGGGAAGTTTGCTGAAAAAAATTTGACGGTTCTATCAAGGATCGTCGGAGTCTGCACCGCTGTCGGTTAGTCTTTCCTCATAATTTGAAAATCTTTCACACAGTTTCTCCGCCATCGCCTGCGCGATATAATGTTTTAATCCACTTTTTTCTCCGTTCAGGAAAAGCTTTTTAGTAATTACTTATCTTTGCCGCTAAAGTCGCAACGAACAATAAAGAATTTACTGCTGTTAAATGAACTGCACAGTAGATAGTATTAAAGTTTCAATTCGCTATATTTACTTTTCTTTTTTTGAAACGATGATATAATTCTTAAGAAAAGGATTCAATACTTATTATTTATCTACTTATACAATACGATTAAATCAGAGTTTTACTAATTCTGATAAAATAATATAATTACTTATTAAACTCCACATTTAACGTTAATTTAAAGCCATAATAAACAGTAACAATAACATGAAAATAATTATAAATTTATCGTTAAAACACGTCGCGCGAACGAGCCCGAAATGCGCTAACGAACGTTAGGCGGCATTCCAAATTACACAGCTGCGAACTAGAATACAGGTTGAGTTTGTAATTTGTGAAATTGAGAGTATACAAATATATAGTATAGCCCGTCGCCGGTGCTCACGTGCTATAATTGCATTTAAACTTGATTAGCTTTAAATCAACCGGTGAGCGATCGATATATAACCGTTTCCCGTATTGTCCGACTCGAATTAAATGCGAAAACAAATTGCTTCCTTTTAACAATGGCTTAATTGATAAACAGCGCGAAAAACGAGTTTGAAAATAAATTCAATTAAAAATTCATTTTGCAAAATCTCGGCGAGTGTAACTTCAACTTCGAAGCTCTGGGAAAGGTTAATTATTCCGCGCGCGCACAGCTGGCTTTGCATGTACGCGTTTCGTCCGTTAAATTTTCCCCAAGATTCTCCGACTCTCGCGCTTTCGAAGATACAAAGCGCAGCTGCTGACAAAAGGCAACTCTCTTTTGTATATATATACGTATAAACTACGCGCGAGGGAAGCGAAAAATTCCCGAACGTAATTTCCCTACGCGAGAGAAAGAGAGAGGGAGAGAGAGAGAGAAAAAAACTGGCGTCATTCCATTCGCAAGGCGGGCATGAAGGCCGTATTCCAAAAAAAAAAGGAGGACTGCGTCTAGCGAGAGACGCTCTCCCTCGTAAACTAGAGACGGGAGGGCGCAATAAAAAAAAATAAAAGAAGAGAGAGAAAGCTGCGTATAGGGCATATCGAGTGTCCTGGAGCGCGCTCGTTCGGATATAATCGGAATAATCCGAGAAATAAAGGGCGAGGAGAGAGAGAGAGAGAGAGAGAGGATTATCCGGGGACAGGCTGTTTATCGATGGGGCCCGGCGCCGTTCGTTGTTATTCTAGTCACGCTGCCGCCACCGCGACATATATTTTATGCACCCTATTGGAGCCTCGGATTACGGCGAGCGCCGACGTCGCGAAAAACAATATGTAACGCTCTGTATATATAGCTCGGAGGAGTCGAGCGACTCGGTTAACGATGGATGCTCCGAAATTTGAAGAAGCTCGGGTTATGATGAGCGAAGTTTCAGGGAAGTTTCGACGCTCGTTTTGTAAAGCTCGGGTGATTTTTGCAGGGCTCTGTAATGATGCCTTTGAATGCCTGAGTGGGTGCAGATCGTTTTGAGATGAAGATTGAGGAATATATTTTGACGGGAAGGGTGATTTTTATTGGGGCGTTTTCAGCGTTGGTCTTGTGGGAGACAAGTTGAGAACTCTTATCCGAGGAGTGAATTAAATAGATTTCTGGTTAGGATCTAACTGGATTGCCTTAGTATTGATATATATTTTTAGGCTATAGTTAAAGCCAAGTTAGGACTTAATAAAATTTTAATCATTTTAAAGCCTAACTAATTAAATGTTTACTCCGATTGGAAGTGTCTATCAAATCGAAATAACCATTATACAACCTAAAATTTTAGGGAGTAAATATGTTTTAAAAAGAAGAGGTTTGATTTCGTAAAATAAACTTGTATAATACCTGTCTGCAATTTTGAAAAAACTAATTCTTGGATAACTTTGCTCAGCTTGATTGGTCTATTAGATTAACAGATATTTAAAATTAAAAATTATAATTAAATTAAAAAATCAACATTTTTTTATCATTCGTATTTTAAAAACAGATTTGACCTGAAAAACTCATTTTCCTATAATTTTAATTAACTTTCATAATAAGAAAGAATTTTTAAAATAAAATAAATTTAATTTATTTTACATCAGTTATACAAATGTTGGTATTTCAGTAAAATTATATGGCAAAATTTAACATTTCTTTTAATATAATAACGTAATATTTCACTTTACATACATCTGACATTAATAATTTAGATTTATTCTATTTTCAAACAATAAATAAATTTTACGTAAAATTATGTTATTTAATGTATGACACTTTATTTAGAACATATTTCTTTTTAACTGATAAAACATAATTTGAAACGAAATTTGAGAAAGTACCAAAACATTGGCAGTGCTCTCAGAGAAGATTTTTTGAAAAAATTACAATACTGGACAGTAAAGGTTCCACACAACCGCGGAAGAATGGTAAAAATTACTATATAGAAAATTTTGTAAAACAGTATGATAAATTTTATAAATATAGATTATATATTTTTCTACACGTGTAGTAAAATATCCGCTAAAATATAGCAATTTTAAAAATTTTTCCTCGCGGTGGCATTTTTACTGTCCTTACTGTATTGTAATTTTTCCAGATTTTATTCCACGATTTAATTCTCATTAGAACTTTATATTCTTCATAATTTAAATAACAAAAATAAATAGTACGTGTTAAAGGATAAAACACAAATAATACAAATATTTCAATTTTCTAAATTTATTAGTTTGATTAATTGATATACTCACAACTTCCTTTCAAAAACATAAACATTCATTATGGTTTAGTTAAACATTACAAAATGAGTAAATTGCATGATTGGATATACCATTATGTATAGCTTTATTATCATTATTTATAAAGAAGTATTAAGTATTTGATTTTATGTATCATTACGAAAAATGAACTCAAACAGTTTCCTTGGGAAGTCACAGATATAATACGACAGATATATAGATAGAACCTACAGAATCATTCTTGAGATTTCAGTAGTTGCTTCAGCACTTTAATTTGATATAATTAAATTATTCATATTTGCAATTTTTTAAAAAGATATAACTTTAACAAATAAGTAATTTATGCATTTCGTTTTAATAAATTTGGCGTAAATGTACACATTTTTACGAGCGGAAATTTTGCAACGTTTTATAATATAGCTTTTATTACAAATAAAATTTAATACATATAAAAATGTGAATAAAAAAACAGGTAGTACATTAATTTGAAATACAATATTAACTTGGACCTACTATATAACTCAATTCCTCTATTTTCAATTTTCTAAAATTAATATTAAAATGTCTGAATTATGTAGTAAGCTTCAATATTTTTCAAAACTTTAAATTTTAATGATTTAGTTTACAAAATTTTACATACTTCAGCTAAATAAGTAACATAATTTTTAAGTCACTCATACTCCTGCTTACATTGACACCATCACTATATATACTCCAGCTTACTCTTCCAGCGACTTTTAATCCTAGTACCCGAGAGCGCGCGATGTTCATTAGATGTCAAAGTGAGTTTTGGCTCTCGCGTACGCACGAGAAACTCTTTTTATCCGCGTAATGCTTATCTAATTATGAGATACAAGGTAAAGCGTTAAAAAGCGCAAAAATTACTTTTGCTACTTAGATTTTGTTGCTTGTGCTGGAATGTCGTTAACGTGAAATAGTATGACAAAGTATTTTTCTTTATATCTTAAATATAAGAAATATTTATAATTAGACAAATTTTGTATTATTATTCAAATGTTTAATAAATTTTGAATGTTGGAAAAATTTTTTATTTAATTAATTATTAAAATAGAAAAAAATATATTTTATGAAAGTCACAGGAAAGTGGGAAATAGCATTAAAATGTTTGTTATATTAATATAATTTTTTACTCAAATAAATATTCGATTATTTATTGGAAATAGTAAGTCAGTTTTTTCACATTAAAAAAGTTACGTAAATAAATCACGTCTGGCGCTGTAAATTAAAGCAAATTTAACGGCGCAACTTTAATTGATTTTTCATAAAAAAAAACTAACCTATAAGAGTATTTGTAGCTTTTTATAATTGAGTATATTTTATAAAAATTGATAAAACTTTACTGAAATTGTTCTTGTATTAAAAGTTATTCAATTTAATGAACTAAATTTTTAGTTGAAAGTTAATATTTAAAACTATATTACAAAACTTTAATGTCGACAACTGCGTCTTACCCCAAATAAGGTTGAATGTCAAGGTATCGTCATACTACTTCATGATTCCTTCTTTCCGAGTAATTTAAATAAGTATATATTTCTAAATAATTTCAATTAATAAAAAAAATTCTCATACTCATTCTTTATTACTACCATTTGTGACTTTTATATAAAAAAGAAGTTCTACAAATGTAGACAAAAATTTTTTGCCGTCATCAATTGTGCACGGTTTATTTGACGAAAATAAAAGCTCCAGCTCAGTAGTTTTGCTTTCTCAAAGAGAAAGCTTTCCTCCTTCTTGTTGACATCCGGTTGCTGGGTTAATATAGCTCTATTAGCCAGTGTTTTAAGCACTGGCGTTCTTTGTGTATTGCGCGTTGACTGATCGTCTTCTGCCGGCTCCCCCTGATGTATACAGAGATGCTGGCGCGCGTGAAGCTCGGATTTTATATATCCCCTGTGAGCGCCAAGGAGCTTTATTGCACTTAGGTCGTTCAGGAGTCTGCCCTATTTTCAAAAGTCGTTTGAAAAAAAGCATAAACGCTATGTTTATTGGATCTCCTAGATTATTTAATCTACCACCTGGTGCCAGAGGGAGAGAGAGAGAGAGAGAGAGAGAGAGAGAGAGAAAGTAATGACTTAATTTTCTTTATATTTTAATGTTTTTTTATGCTTTATTGCAGAAAAAGCGATGAATATTATATATACTTATTATTATTATGCTTAGGATAGTAACTAAACAATTTACTTTTTATTAAAGAAACTTTTCTCAAAAACAAAAGAATATTTGTGATTGTTTCGTAAACTATTATTCACGTTTGCTGATAATAAAAGTTCAATTATAAATAAGAAAAATGTTTGTCAAGTTCATTATTATTATCAAATTTAACAATTTAGTTCAGTTTCTTCTAAATTCGATGAATTAACATAATAAAAAAAGATAAATACAATACTTATGTCATTGTTAGATTACTGAAACGTTCCATGAAAAATGTTTAATATAAAAAATATAGAATACATCAGAAAATCCAATTCAATTAAGATAATTAGAAAATAAAATTTGTGAAATTCTAGATAATTATAATTATGTAAAAAAATTGCTGCGACAATTTTTCAGAATTGTTGTTTTATAATTTTAATTTTCTTTTAATGAATGTTACCTAATTTGGAATTCTACGAACTTTACGCATCCAATTTATATAGGAGGAGCAAATGGGCTTAATTAAGATCTAATGTTCTCTTTTAATATGATTTTATGGATATTTTCTCACTGACCGTCGAAAATTGTAATTGATGGTAAGTGCAATTTTTACTGTCTCGCTTAATTCCATTAAAATTGTTACACGGTTAAAAAAAAATTGACAAATTAAATTATTTCTTTAATTAGAAATACGTTTGACACGTATACTCTCAAAAAATTTTCAATTTCCATCCTCCGAACAATCTATATTATTTAGATTTCGCTGTCAAGCCGCAATGAATGGGACACGTCAGACGATATTTTTATAGCGCAGCCGAGTTTCGCAAAATAGAAAGCTTAAAGCGCGAAAGCCAGCTCCCGGCTACATCGGCTTTAACATGAATTTTTATTTTATGCGTACACAAGCTAATTTTTTCCATAGCCCATCCCCATAGAGCAAAAACAGTCAGCTGAAATGATGAAACTTTCCAGTCGGCGATGTCGTGGGAACTCATTTAAAAGTGAAATTCATTCGGCCCCCTGCTACCCTGGGGAGCCAAGTGCTCGAAAACAACATAAATATCGTTCACCGAGCGGCGAGGCTCTCTTCTTTTTGCCGGGTAAATCAGTAGTTTTCGATGGGCCCGTAGAACAAGAGATCGGATCTAACTATGCTTGATTGAGAAAATTGAGAATTGCTTTTGCGGTTAAGGTAGATTGAATGAATTTTAGATGAGCTGCGTGGGCGGGTGCTTTGAATTTGATATATTAGCGCTTACTTTAGTAGTGAGTTATGAATTTTTATTGACGACGAGAATTACTCGGGACAAATAAATTTCGGGAGCATTTCTAACAATTCCCTTTTGAAAAGTTTCGCTGAACAAGTTTTCAGTTACAACTTGAATTTTGCGTTTAAGTAATGCGTAATGATGTATCGTCTAAAAGAGTCGTCGTTAAAAGTTTTTGAGAGCTCTTATTTGAACTATTATATTATTCGAATTACTGAGTACTTAAGTGTCTACTTGAGTAAAGTTATGGTAGCTTTGCATTCCTACTTATTAAAAAGCCTTTTGTAATGAATTTAATTTTAGCTTGACGAGTTAAATCTGTTTATTATCAGTCTTTATGAAGTATTGTGGAAAAGGTCCAATTCAACTTGAATCCGCATCTGTTTATGCAACACAAGAGCATGTACTTTCTCATTGTATTTATGAATTTTAAATAGAACCTATAAAGCTTTTGTTTGCTCAGTAGCTGTACGAAAGGGATTCAAATTTCCATTAAAAACGTTAAACATTTGAATTAAACAATAAGAGCCTACAGCCACGATTTCAATAGTATGCTCGTAATGAAATATACGATCTCGTTTACTATTTAAAAAAAAGACATTCTAAACAATCAACACATGTATCTACGATAAAACAGACATCTTTAAAACTATCGACTGCACTCTCCAAATCACCCATCACTCTCTTTTCCCTACAAATTCACGTTAATCCAGCGAGAACAATGCTCGGAAAATAAAACCTCAATCCAACGAGGCGTAAAACGCGCTCCTATAATAATACCTTTCCATAGTAAAAGCGCAAACACATCTCCTCGAACTCTCGCTAATCCGAAAAGATAGTTTCTCGACGCGCGCCACTCAGCTGCTTCTATGCCGGCGGAGAAATTCAACGAATTTACGACGCGCCCGAAAAAGCCTTAGCACTAGACTGGACTCTGACGTAAACTAGGCTCTCTTGGGTTATATACTGCGGCCGGGCGCGCGGTGGTATGATTTTCCTCGCGCGAAACTCGATTTGACGCGACGCTGCCGACTGACCAATCATACAGCGCAGTTTCGAAATTCAATTAGACTTGTGCTTCCTGAAATCTCTCTCTCTCTCTCTCTCTCTCTCTCTCTCTCTCTCTCTCTCTCTCTCGCTCTTTTCTTTTACTTTTGTACTCTTGACTTCTGGTATATGTAAGTAAGCGAAAAATGTAATACTTATTGAAATCATACTTATATATAATGTTTTTGATAATTAATTCTTTTGAGGGCTCTTTTTAATGATTAAATAGGAGCTTTGGTTATTCAGTAATAGAAAATTTTCTTGCGCAAACTATGATCTATTTATGCTTGAAATTAGCAGGATTTGAGAAATTACGGGTTTTACGATAGAATCAATGTCAATCATTTTGAAATCAATGTTTAAGATCAAACTTACAGAAACCTATAAAAAAACACGATTCTCACAAAAAAAACCAAACACAAAGAAACTATTTTTCGCCGCAATGCGATAAAAATAATTGTTCAACAACTCGCTCGGCAAAAAACCAAAACACAAATTCCAAAGCATCCCTCCCAAAAGAATAAAGAAAACCGCGAAACCTCAAATATCTTAAAAGGCGGCCGAATAAATTACACTAAGTAGCGAGGGTGCCTGCAGCACCTAGCATATTTCGTCCCAGGGGAGCCGGAGCTATATCCTCGCTCTGTGTGTATTTTTTTAAAGCTCACGGGGACCTTTAACTCCGAAAGAAAAATTTGACCCCGTTATAGCTGCTGGAAAAATTGCGGGAAACGCAATCAAAGTTTACGGGACAATATCGCTGCTATATACCTTGTACCTCAAGCGAGCCTAAAAATAGCTCTGCCGCCTCGGTAAATACACAGGCGAGCTATAGGGCAGCGTGAGATTCAAGAGCATAATTAATCAAAGCGCGCGAAGAAACAACAAGAGGGCAGATAAATTAAAAATCTTTATTCGCTTAGCTGTGACTAAAACTCTTTATCGAGCTAGAGTTTTTCTCTCGGCTCTCGCTTCGACTTAATTATTTTCGGAGAAAGTTTGTCCGATGGAAAAAGCGCTGCGTCGCTGTTTAATTTATGAAACGCTCCGCGGAAGCAAAAATAAAGATAAATGCCGTATTAATACGGCTAGTTCTCGATAATTACCTCGGCAATTTTTGACACAGGTTTATCCCTTCTGCTGGCTTAACATCAATCAAACGCGGCTTATCTGTCCTTTATAACTGCTATCAATCAGTTTGATTCATACCGAGGCGTACATGTGTACGCGCAGCCGTACAAAGACTCGAAAAAGCCATTTTTACGACGGAAGCTTCATTGTTCACAAATCATCGGTTTCTAATAAAAACACTCATGATCGGTTTTTTGAAAAAACAATGTTTTTTTTTGTCGACGAAAAAGCTACGCTTGACAAAGGGACGCGCTGACAATTAAAGATAAAATATCGCTGGGGACAATTACGGTTTACATCATCCGGAGCTTGCATACAAATCTCAAACTAACGGCAGACAAGAGAGCAGATGGAAATGACAAGTTTAAATAAAAACTACAAACTCTGACGTAGTTGCGAGCGTTCCTGCATGGAATTGTACAAACATGCGTCTATGAAACTTTCACTGTTTGGGAATTTCATGTAGCAGTTCAAAATATTAATTATGATTAAAACAAATTATATATAATAAAGGTGGTATAAATGTAGTTTAATGGCGCAAACAATTTAACTTGATTTAAATATATTTATATAAGTTCAGATGCACTGTATAATTAGTTTTATTTTTATTTTAACGTAATAAATCTAAATCATTTTAATAGAACATACAATTACAATTTAGCATGGAGAAAATAACTTTCCGTGGTGAAAAAAGATGTGTAACCACAGAACAAATGGGTTTAAATGAGTTCAAGCCCCCATAAACCTGAAGTACCGTTCGGATAAAGTAGAAAGACTTTTTTTATTATCGACATAGTTTTCTATGTACAGAAAACTAAAATAGTATATTTTTTTATCAAAACCAACAATATATTAGCTATCCTGTATGTTATACTTTTGATAAATTTAAATATAAATTTAGAAGATTAAAAAATTCTTTGATTGTATACTTTAGTAAAAAGTAAAAATTAACCTTACATGTAAACGTTACCTACCTACTCTTATTGGCAATGTGAAATAAACTGCCTCTTTTCCACCTGGCAAGGCCAAGTACATTTTAAAACTGATTTGAAAATCCAATCGAAATTTAGTATAAGAATCGAAATTGATTGCACGCAGTATCCAATCTTTATTCCATCGAAATAGGTCAATGCAATTTTATTTTACAGAATTTTATAGTTTCTCCGTCTGGATAAAAAGCTTATTTTTTGAAACATGAAAATATCGAGCAGAACGCGGCTTACAGATGAGAAGATTAAAGCACGGATAATATTTTCACTCGAGTCACGTTTAAAAAGCGTAAAGATATATTCGAAACCTACAATCCATAACCCTATTAAAAATCCTTTCAAAATTACACTTTCACAGCTGAAATAAAAAAAAAAATAAATAAATAAACTGACAAAATTTAAAGCGATACATTTATTGGCCAGTAAACCAGCCATAAAACGTAAACCGCCTCCATAACGCAAACCGCCATTCAAATGTAATCCGCAAAGTACGCCTATGCATAGGGCAAACGCAGCACAAGGCAGCAACATAACTCGTGCGCTTCTGCGTTTGAGCTTTCGCGCCAACTGTCCAAGTCGTAAAAACAAATTCAAATCGAATCAATCCAAATCAGGCGGCGAATAATCACGCTACAATAGCCACTCGACCGGCCACATTTCCATCCTCTTCACCCACGTCCATTCAAACCCACGCGAATACGAAACGAGCCGCGTCTAAAAGAACGCCGAGAATAAACACCTCCGTCCAAACAACAACAGCATTCGTCTCGCTTAATTCCATTCGACTAGCCTTGCCCCCGCAAGCTCGCCTGCAAAACTAGCTCCGAACGCTATGCCATTCCAATCGAAGCTTACAGCGCTTGCAAGCTCGATATAAACACACATTGAACGGCCGCGGCAACGAGGACGCAGACTCGGCTGCCTATATAAAAGGTGTATCGGAGCTTGCGCCGGCAAACAAAAAGAGCTAGGAGGATAAGAGAAAAAGCGCGCGGCCCGAGAAAAGCTTGCGCTACCGGCACCGGGGGAGAATGTGTGTATATATACGGCGCGAAGGGGGTCGATGTGTAGCGCGGATCGGCTTTCATCTTCCGCCTCGAAACTCCCGGCCACCACCGCCGCGGGAGCTTGCGGAATAAAGCTCGTAGCGCGGCACGCTTTATTGGGCCCTCGCAGCTCTCCAGACACCCTCTCGAGTGCAGGGCAAATAAAAAGGAGCCGCCCATCGCTTTTTCTCTCTTCCCCCCCTCGCGAATTAAAAAGACGGCCCTTCCCCCCGGTGAGAGATAGATTATCACTTTTTTTCTTCTCTGTGCGTTTCGAGTTTCTCCGGCTGTGGGTGTAGGTCGAGCTTATCCGCAGTTGCGCGACGTGTTTAGCTGTCCGCGGATCTGTCTGCGGGCAAGCGAAGCTCTGGCGTATTGACTTCCTGCGGCGGCGCTGCCGTATTTGAACTTCGGCTCTTTTATTTCCTCCGGAAGTCGGTTGCGGAAGCTTAATATTGTGCACTTCCGCTCGGGCTGTCTAGGAGCGCTTGGGGGCCGGCTAGACCGCGTCATTATTTTAAATCGTCGGCGGTGAGCTGGTGAGTCGGGCTTTGTAATTAAGCTTGGGGAGTGGTGAAAGACCTTGGGATTTTTTCAGTTTTTGGACGTGATGAACTGGTGGGTTTTAGTTGAGTTTTTTAGACTGTCGTTTAAAGATGTGTATATATTATCGATTCGATAAATAAAATACATTTTTATTATTCGATTAGCTTCGAATTATGGTCATCGTTATGTGGTCTGCCTTAGTAAGAAAAACAAATGGTTCGGAAAAGCCGATAATAGTATATTACACACCAAGGGAGGTAAAGAATTGGTCCAGTCCACAGCATGTGTAAATTGGCAAATAAATGGCAAATATGTGCTAAAAAGTCGATATTTTACCTCCCGCGGGGCGTATGCTATTTTTTTAATCTAGCGAGGGTGAAAATACAAAATTCTCGAATCAGAGTTAGTACTTTCGCTCCGCTAAGCACGCCTGGTATTATGTGTACATAAGATATTTTAAAGAAAATATACTGTCTCGTTTGGAAATGATTCGCATATTTTCTAAATAATATAGGTGTGACACCGTATTTCATCTAGAATGTGAGAATACTACAGGGATTCCTATTTCATTTTTTGACAAATTAAAGTCTGAAAATATGTTTGTTTTTGCTAAAAATAAAAGTATGCGCTACAAGAATTCTTTTCATAATTTATAACTATCTTGCGCGCTGGTAATATTATTTTTAATACACACTTGAACGGCTTTTAATATCTTCAAGTAATGAACTGATTTCATTAACATAGTCAAACTTTGATTACCAATTTTCATCGGTTCACGATTATGTTCGATGGGTGTACCTAAACTTTACAATGGACGTATTGTCACAACATAAACAATCGAAATTCCAATTCACCAAATTGATAAAGTTTCAGCTCGACAAGAACCTTAAACCCAACACCACCTCGCCTCAACGATAAAAAACAACTTAAAAAAAATTCAAACCAACATTTCATCAAACTACAAAAAAAAGTCCAGCCATATCTCCCCGACAATTTGTTCAACCAGCGCAGCCACGAGAAAAAAAAGCGAGCTGTCCCTTATCAACCGCTTAGAAAAAAACGCATCAACACAGGCCATTCCCCCCTCCTCTAGCAGCATCCGACCAGCCGCGGACTTGACTTTTACAACTCTCAGAGCGCACGGTCATGGAGCAAGATCGGCGTAAAGATTGAGCTTGCGCTCACGGAATGACGGCTCTCGGGCTTTTATCTTCGCCCGCCAGAGAAAGAGAGTTTTCTCTCTCTCTCTATATACGACACTTTGTTACGGCACGCGCTATAAAACCAGTGCGCTACATTCGGCAGTAATGCGCCCAGGTGACGGCTGCGCGTTCGTCTGTGTGCACACAGGCTAAATTCGTCGTCGAAGTAGAGAGAGAGAGAGAGGTGAATATTGGCTGGCGGCTGCTTTTGTCTGAGAGTCGCTCTCTCTCTCTCTCTTTCTCGCTCGATGCGCTCTCAAAGCGCGCGTCCGATTGTGAAAAGATTCCGACATGGTTACTGGGGCTCGACTTACTGAATGCTTTATTACGCGAGAACAAAGGAGGACGAAGCCGAGAAACAGGGCGTATACCTCGTACTGGCTCAACGCTGGGATTTGGTTTATGACCGCGCGCCCGCTAGTGTCTGTCTGTATAACTCTACGTGTGTATGTATGCGTGGGTGTGTGTGTGTGTGTGTGTGGGTGTGTTGCTACGTCGGGCAATTAGGGCGGTAGGAAAAGATAAATTTGAAAGAATGCTCCTCTTTAGCTCCGGGATGAAAATTTGAAGACGAGCTGGGGCTCTCTGGCTCTTCCGTATATTGCGATGCTATCTTGGTCAGTAGTAAAGCGCCGTGAATGGTCAGACCGAGCGGAATATTAGTATTTACTTGAGCAAAATTTAGCTCTGGTTTATTAGCCAGTTTTGCAAACTCCAGTTGGTTTTACATTTCATTAAAGCATTTTACATTCGTGTATTCTCGAGCTGCGAGCGTTCGAGTTAGCTATATAAAGTGTAGCTAACGTAATTTTGAGAATAATAACCGAGCGAGGACCGCTGGAAAATTTAATTGACCTACAAACAGCGTCAACGAAAATAATTCTATTTTGCGTGTAGGATTAAGGTTCGAAAGTTTCGCTAAGAAATGAAATGATGAAAATTCAGTGTGTAAAGTCGTTTTTTCGCGTTAATGATATGCTTAAAGGAAGCGATATAAATTGACTTTTAGCCTTTTACAGGACGGCT
This sequence comes from Eupelmus urozonus, assembly GCA_900480035.1. NCBI lineage: Eukaryota > Metazoa > Arthropoda > Insecta > Hymenoptera > Eupelmidae > Eupelmus > Eupelmus urozonus. Next base: position 19,611 of record UELX01002114.1, read on the forward strand.
CGTTTACATCTTCTTGTTACATTTAAATGCATATATTCATGCATATTTAAGGCTCTGTATTAATACCTTTGAAGTTGTAAAAAAATTTGATTACTTTTTTAAAATCAAGATTGTAAGTCGTGAATTGTAATCTTAATTAAAAAAAATAATAAATTATAAAAAGTATATTATCACAGCTGCGAGGCACGTAAAATTTTTACTGGAATTTCTTTAAACTTGATTAAAAATTAATCAAAATGCTTATAAGAGGACGTCGGAGTTCGTAAAAAATTCGCTATTATATTTTATTCAATGGAAATTAAAATTTTTTTGGAATTAAAAAATGTTGATACCTGAGCACGCTTTTTTCATAAGAATTGAAAGAATTCAAAAAGTTTGAAGTAAATCGATAGATTTTTTTAAAAAAGGAATTTTTTAAAAACTAAAATTAGGCCAAGACAAATGACATCAGTAATTATTTTAACAAAAGATGAAATAATTTCCAAAATTTGGAGCAAACCGCAAATTTCTTCAAGAGAATAGTTTGCAATACTAGACAAGAACAGAGAATCCCGTGCCCTACTAAAACATTTTATTCCTAATACTAATAATAAAATTCAATTGTTGCTTCAAAATTTTCGCAAAACCGTAAACAAAATAATTACTGGATTAAATTTGTTACATGCATATTTGTAAATTCATGCAATTTTTTCAATTCGACGTAGTTTTCTCGCATTGAAAACCCGAGGTTTCCTTGTCACGATTTCGCGCGACGAATGCGACAAATCTAATCGTCACCTGGAAAACTCGGAAAACTTCGTTTCCTACGCTGCGCATATTTGCCAAAAGGATTCTCTTTTAACCTTAAAACCGTAAAATATTATCGTATTGTAAATGACAGGGCTTTTTTATAAAACTTAAATTAACCGTGTTGTCGATTTGGAGAATTTCCTTACATCTTTCTTACTATAAACATCTATAATATAATAAATCCGAATAGTATTCTTTTAGATTTACTCTTTTACTATTGCAACTAGTTAAATATAAAATGGTCTTATTGGTTGTCAAAACTGAACCGTAAATTAAAATTTGCAAATCGATTGAATGTTTTGATAAAAAAAACCATTTAATAATTATGAGTGTTTCTGACATTTATTTCACCAATAAAAATGTTATTAAAAGTACGTAACTCTGAACAAAAGCTATGAATAAAATGAATAAATTTTAAAGTAAATTACGCGAAATTGTCTACCGATAACAATAATCCCACTTCATCAAAATCAATAGCGAGCGACGTGCGGTAAGCGACAGCTAGAGTGAAGAGCTACTTAATCCTAAAACGCACGTAAATGAAAGTCCTTTTAAAGCTCTTCAAAAAAAAGTTGACTTAATTTAGTATGACCTGAACAAGAATTAGGGAGAAAAAGCAGAGGCAAAAAGGTAGAACCCCTAAAGAAAGGATAGATAATTCAATACTGTTCCCAAGAATTAACCTAATGAAGAGTTTGCTTGAAAAATAGGAGAGAAAGATAATTTTCTTAAAGCAATTGTTAAATACATTTTGATTATAATTATATAAGTAAAATATTGTGCCAAGTTAAATTGATAAATAATTTATTTTATGACATAAATTTAATTCTCTCAATTATGGTAACAAACAAGAAATAAAACTTTGCAATTAAATAATGAAAATTCAAATAAAACAGAACTAATTCTACCAATATTTTCAAATAAAAAATCCTACGTTACTTAAAAATATGAGCATACAGTTTTCCATAAAACTTATATATTCTGGTATCGTATAGCAAGAAAAAAGCACTTGAATAAGAAAACTAAAATAAATTTTCTGGGTACATGTACACATTCATAATTCATGATTATCTGCACTCTGTACTGCATTGAAGAAGTTTCACATCTAGTTACGTCAGTCCACTGCTTATGAAAGCATCTTTCCGCAACTTGATAATCTACCGAGCTTTTCTTTATTTATAATTATCATAAAATAATAGTTAAATTGATTATTATTAAAGGTAAATTAAAATTACATATTTAGAAATTAAATGTCAAGTATTATTTTCCTCCAACCAAGAAATAAGAAAGTGCAGCGACCCGACAAGGTATTCCAGCAGAGTGCATTGTATTCTCGTTTATTTTATTCTAAGCTTTTCTGTGCACCTGAACCACATTGTGTCTGATCATGTATGGCTCGTAAAGCTTAATAAATATTTAACAAAATCAAAAATGCAGGTAACTGCATTAACTGCATTATTTGTACATGTTAAAATTTATAAAGATGTAATATAGATTAAAGGAAGTAATACCTACCTTGTCATATTTGAACTAATTTTAACTCGTAAATTACATTTTTGAAATGTTTGAAAACTTTAATATTTAAATTACAAACATTACACGTAGCTTTTATAAAATATTGATTATTTATGTGTTGCGCTACATACGCAGTGTACATCAGGTATATGCAAACTGAAATTACATTGAAAATTCACGTGAAAAGCGTTGCTACAAGCACCGTTTATTCTCTTTGAAAGCTAAAATAAAGTGCATCGTGGCATTTCAAATTTTATTTTTTTATTTAAAGATTTTTTCTTATTTAAAGCATATATGCGTTTATATTTTCAATCAATACTTTTCATTATTATTACGTTATAAAGTTCTGATTACTTAAAGTAACGAGGAAGAGGATTCGATGTTTAGAATATTTATTATTCATTTGCTAAAAATTGATGAGTTCAAAAAATGCGAATCTCGTGTATGCCATTATATACAACTAAGAAGATAGAATGAATACCTAATAATTGTTAATTATTAATTAAAATTTAAAAAATTAAAACTTAAATAATTTTTTATTTTTATAGCGTGTAATACGTGAAGGGATGCTATCGTCATTCTCGGACAAATCGACAAAGTACTAGTTGTATTGCAGAAGTTCTTGAGAGATGAAACGTCTCCTATGTGAACACTCAATTGAATAATCAAAATTTTAATTATTTTTTTTTCATAAATATTGTGTTATTTTATTATTCATTGTTTGAATTACTTAAAATACTTAATAAAAAAATTTTAGCCTCATAAGACTATATTAAAAAAAGAGCTCCATCGATTATTTTATTTATTTATTCTTTTTCTTCAAGTATGAAAATGTTTTATTCTAGTTTTCAATTTCGATAATGTAAGCATTCTTAAATTATTTACTTGAATCATTTCTTTCCGTTACTTGAATTACTGCATATAAAATTTCTGAAATGAATATGTAAAAACATACATATTTAAAAATATTAACTACGATTCTGGTAAATATATTATAAGCTTTTAACAATCAAACCTCCTTCAAATTCTAGAAACGCTTTTTATTATCAGCTACACATACATCATACTACACTAATTCATTAAAATTACAAATATTTTTAACTACAAATTAACTACGAAAAGGCAACCAATCAGTTAAATGAATATGAAAAGCATTTGTGATTAACCATCAAAATCAATAAATTTAAAAGAAAAGAAAAGGGAGACGCAGGGGAGACAGGGGGGTAGGAGGAAGGTGATGAAGAGTTGAGCCGGTCCTCAATTATTCTCACGGCCTCTGCGCCTTAATTATCGCGCGTTTTCCCTTAAAGGAACAGCCACTAATTGAAACTGCCTCGTCGCGTCTAACTCCGGCGCCATTGGGAGAGATTTCGATTTTCCCCGACAGAAAGCCGCAAAACGGAAATTATACCGCCGCAGGTTAGAAAAGCGAAAAGCCTGAATATGAAATAAGGGAGAAAAGGCGAGCGTGTTCGCCCCTTCTTTCTTGAATTGCTACTTCGAATATCCAAAACTAAAGATGGTTATTTTCTGCAAATATTTTTTCGATTATTTTTACAGAATATGTAACTCAAGTTATATTATTTCAATAAAATTTTATGCGTTTCGTAGCAATTATTCAATTTTATGATTTTAAGATGTATTTCAAATGTTTGAAATGTTTAATACAATATTTATACATTAACCGAATATATTGACATAAAATATTTTTAAATTTACATGTATCTCTTTATCTCAAACGCTAAAATCGTAGCATTAATTTTCATAAAAATAATCTGTTCATTAGTAAAACTTACTCTGATTTCATTATAGAAATGTATCCCAATTATAGCATTTTTTCTATACTTCATGTGTAATAATAATACAATATTACTTATAGATTATGAAAATTATTTCTTTTATAATATTCTACATCAATATTTTTATTCTCTTCTTTCATAACATGTGTGTACATTAATTTTTTATAAAGTGATAAGTAAAAGCGGACATGAAAAGTGGCAGTTTCCTGGAATTTCCCCTTTAACATTCACGAGCACTTATAGAGGATAAAGTTTATTTCTCTTTGGAATTCTTCAAATCCATTTGATAATAGTAAACTCGATGTTAAGCAGATCATTGAATAGATCAGGGGTAGGTTCTTGTTTGCATTTAATAAAATTAAGTCCCTTTAAAATAATATTTATGTGAAGCATACGTTAATAAAGTAAAACTTCAATTAAGATGCGGTTTATTTTCAAGCTCGATTAATTACGCTTATTAAAGTCTTTACCAAAATTCTTTTTATAATATTTAATTATAATTTTTCTGATGTACAAAATATTAAATATAAAATCTGTGGTCGCTTATTTTTAAATAAAAAATATAAAAGTGCGATAGTTTTGCGAGCATTGAAATTCTGAAATTCATTATTTTTCAATACAATGAGTGAGTAAACAACGAGTAGTCAAAACAAAGACGAGATAGTCGCATAGCTATGAGTGGGCAAAACAAAGCCAACCACAAAAATTAGAAAGAAAATGAGGGCATGCACGTCGAGAGCGGCGGTGGCGATGATGAAGAAAAACAGAAAAAAAAATGGATGAATTTTTGTTACAGTGACTTGCGGAGTCGGGGCGGACTTCGCCTTTCATGGGCACGTGCTTGGCTTTTACGTCTTGTAAGAAAAAAGTTCAATTTATTCCGTAATTATCTATTCAGTCAGCTAAATAAAAAAATAAGCAGAATCATGAAACAAAGCACATTATGATATAATTTTTTCCTTCTGACTTTGCTTTTCAGAGCCGCTTCAGCCGTAATATTTTTCTTGGAAATACAGTGGGCCATCAATATGTTTGTTCAAATTTGCACGCGGTAAGTTTTATGAGTAATAAATTATTAAATTTAGTAGGGTAGTTAAATGTAAAAGTATAAATATGTAAAAAGATATAAATAAAGCTGCAAATATCAAATATAATATCAAAAATATATATAATTTACAGTTTGCTACTTCAAGAAGATTTCTGTTGGTATTTTAGTTGAGAACTTTGATATTTTACATATTTTTACTTTACTATTTTAACATAAAATATGAATAGTTATAAAAGTTTCCAAGTTAAAGTTTCAATAACTAATTTTTAGTTTCACAAACTTCAACTAGTACAACTAAAATTTATTGAAGCAATATATTTTTCGATGTATCCTTACGTGAAATAGTTAAGTTGTTTTATTAAAGCTATAAAAATTATATGAAGCGCTGTTGCCAATATTACTCAAAAGGGGTTTCAATTCATGCACACGATTTACATAAAATGATTTATTTGTCGACGGTGATATAAAATACATGTAATATAACGTTGTTACGAAGTATGACTTCTTCATAGAATAGCATATTTGTAGATCTTACAATAATTTTATAACTGCTTACACTTTTAAGATGTATTTACGCGATAATTTACTATGTTACTAACTATGTCCTACCTGGCAAATATAAATTACTAATCCATACTTTATTTTGTATTGGACTCTATTCCCATATTATTATCAAATAAATAAATAAATAAAGTAAATAATTTACTTCGTGCAATATCTTAAAACAGAATTTTAGAAACACAGAACCGGTTAAAAAAAATAATATTAAAAGTTATTAGAATTTCAAAAACATTAAAACGTATTGTTCCCGATCGTTTTTACATGTAAATTCGTGCGGTTGAGCAGCGAAAGCTCTGTTCCTATATGAAAGCTCGAACATCGACGCAAAGCTAGAGTGCTTGTGCGTAAAGAGGCGTAAAGGTCTCAGGGCCGCGTGCACGTATGGATTTCGATCATACGGGGCCGCATTTTCTGTCCACCGGTCATATGATCGATAAAAGGATAGAAGAAGAACATCGCGACAAGCGTACATACGAACTCGTAGACGTTGGCCGAATGTAAGTGTGACTGAATCGCGTTAATAGGTAACGAGACGTTTGTTTAACAAGCGGAAAAAAGAGTTGAAGTTTTTGTGCATTCTGACTTGAGCTGCTCAACCGTCCGGACGTACTCCTCTCGTAATGTAATTTCAATAAATATTGATAACGTTTAGATTATACTGTCACTGTTGTAATTCAATAAATATCGTTGCCCTGAACAAGTATTATAATTAATAAGAATTCGTATTATTTTAGAGCGCAAATCCAGATTAAAACATAGAAGCTCCATTTTTAATAGACTTTTTAGTGCACCTTAGCTTAAAATATTTTTTATTCTCGATTAGCTAAAAACAAAGTCTGTTTTATTAAAGTCAGGATCGGATATAAATAAGTAAAGTAACACGGTTTGAAATTAATGTGTATATTAAGAGGAAAATTTATACAGACCTAGGTCAGCAAACTTACACCTTCATGTCGGTCTTGAGACTAATCAAGTCTTCGCACTTATCGTTGCATTATATATCCAGGAGCAGGCTATATCTGTTTTTGAGGTGCGCCTTTCCGTCGTAGGCCAAAACGTTCAAGTCGATCATCGGGCCTAGCACTGGGCTCCGCCGTAATAACATTATACCACTTTGCTGTCGCATTCGAAAATAAAATTTTTTACTGACGAAACATTAATGGTCATCAACATTAATAATATGCAATATTACACGAGCAAATAATAAAATGAAAGATCTAATTTCTCGACGATGCTCGTCTCTTTTAACACTCGTCTAGCGAGTCTAGCCCAAAGAGTCGGTGTGTGTACAGAGCACTTTTTTCTCAGGAAAATTAAGCAGAATTTTGAGCCGGATATCGAGAAAAAGACCTCATTTTTAGCTGAGGTGTACTAAAAAATCTTATATTGCACTCGGTAAATAAAAAAGCTATATGATGTCTGCACGTGCATGCCGCCCTCGCTTCGCTGGAGCGCAACTTGCGTGGCGAGCACATGGCCTGCTTTATACTCTCAGTGCATATAATACTATTAATATCCTTTTTCCAGTAGGGAACGATGTCAAATATAATAATCTATCCAACAAAGAGACAAATGATTTTTTTGTGAATAGAAAACTTTCGTCATCGTTTTAGATATATCTAAATTGTATTCTTTTAAGTCAATACGTTCGGATTATAAATTTAGAAAAGTGTATTTCTAGAATTGTTCATAAGTTGATTCGTTTTAAATGACCGTCATTTTGTTTAAATGTAAATTACCAATATCAATGAAATTAAATTCGGATAAATTTTTATTTTATGTTCGAATTAAAAAGCAACTTTTTTGACTTTTATTACGCAATATAATGAATTGTTGTGCCAATTAACAAAAGCGACTTACATTTAATTTTTACAAAAAAAATATACTTAATTTAAAAACTTAACGATTTTTTACAGGTAAAAGGAACGTTAACGAGCAAATATACTTAAAGCTGAATGCTGTATTGTATACTATGAAATTTGCTCAAAAATAATTTAAATCTTTGCTGTGTCAGAAAATTATTTTATTATCTCAATGAAAGTAAATGATTTTTGATAAATTGTGATGTATTTTAAAGGTTACGATACAATAATATTACAAATGTATTAATTCTTTAAATGCATTAATAGGATGAAAAAAACATTTTAATTAATTATATAATAACAAAACTAAAAAACAAATTTAATATTATTTAAAAGAAATTATTTTACTAGATTTATTTTATACGAATATTATCGTTACATTACTATCATTAAAGATTTTATAAAAATTCTTTTATAAATCTTATTTAGATTCTTCAGATTCTAGAAATACCACAGATTTTAAATTTAATACGTGATAGCGCGTTGATCACTTCGTTTTACTATTTTCCTTTTGATTTTTTTCGAGAAAATTTCGCTTAGAATAACTGCTTGAGATTTTCATTTTTAAATAATTTTGCATTTCAGTGAAATGTTCTAATAATTTGGTACACGTATATTTTTAAAAGATAGAAAATAAATTTTTTTAATGATACTTTCAGAGTTTAAAAATAAATAGTTATTATTAATTTTTATTTTATAATACAATCAAATTAATTTTTATTATGTAGTGACATCGAATTGTACATAAATAGTTTGAAATGATGCAAACATGTTATACAAATATGCAATATGTATTTTGATCTATTGACTTTTAATAACAAAATTTGTTAGACTTGGAAGTTTGGATAGAACTGAATTATTGCAAATAGCCGGTATTTAAAATATTTATAAATTCATGCTAAATATGCATGAAATATATCTAAATAAAAATTATTAAAATTTAAAATTATATTTTAGTCAGCACTTTGTGAAAACCATCTACTGTGCAGCATAAACATTAAAACTTTATTTTTAATGCTTACGCTAATCCAAATATGGATTTTTTATAATACAGGATATATTTTTAAAATACTCTTGAAAATTAAATATCGCAGAATTTTCTTTTGTAAATTTTTTTGTCTTATAAATGAAGTCATATAAAACATCTATCTTCGTTTTAGTATGTGTCATAAAAACTTATTATTTGCAAATTTACATAAAGAATATAAATCACTACGAAATTCCTTTGAAAATGACAATAAAAGTTCAAAAATATAAAGATTACAAAATCGTCTTTTTGCAATAAAAATATATGTAATAAAAATTATTAGTGTAATTTTATCGTATCAGATCAAGTTTTTTATACCGCACCATATGCATTGTACACAAAATTTTAAAAGAGTAAATGATGAAAAAAAATGTATGACAACTTTTTTTAACGCATTGTATGTTTTAAATCATCATATAAATAAGTATTCTAAATAAGAAAACTTGCTTTTATGTGTACAATTAAATAAATAGATCAAACTTTTTTCGAAAAATTTAGGATTGTAGTTCTATTCTTATAGATTATAATAAGTAATAGATTAAAGAGTGATTATAATGTAACTTAAAAATTATAATAACAAAAATAAAAAATAAAAGAAAACTTAAAATATTAATTTTTTATAAGCACCTAAATTAAATTTCTAATTTTGAAACGGTTCTTTTTTCTCGAGATTGTCGATCTTAATATTCTAAAAAATAGCTAAATATAACTGAAGATTAATGTACGTATTTATATACTTAGTCTTTTTTTTTAGTTAGTTAGTTAGCATTTCTTGAAACGACGAAATAACCTCATTTTGTGATTTCTGAGAATGTTACTTTTGTACAAATGACTTCATTTATAGTATTATTGTATAATGGGAGTAAATTTTCTTGATTATTTACAAACACAGTTATTTAAAGTACCGGATAAAGTTTTGATGAAAACGTTGTAAATGCTGTCATAAAATTACGCGTATTTTCGAAATTGATTTAATTCTGATTGTCATAAACAGTCGTATGAAAATAACATATTTATTGAAGAATTATTAAAAAATTTCACTCAAGTGTATTAAAAAAATATTTAATCTCTTTTAGCAATAAACAATTTTTTTTATATAAGCAGTTTTTATACATTTATAATAATTTTACCCTTTACTTTCATATAGAAAGTATTATGGCCTTAACTTGAGAGAAACTTGACTGACAGAAAATAAATTTGAAATTCCAATTTCTATATTCCATAATCTATGGGTGTGCACGTACTCACATGTAATATGTGCTGGACGTAAACGTTTTACGAGCTAAAACTTCAAAGTTTAATTTATACCGATACAGTAACTTGAATTTTATCATATACAGACTGAATTTTCCGATTTAAAAGAACTATTGCTAATTTAAATTTTAAAATAATAAACTTTGTAAATAATTTTAGTCAAGAAAGTTTCTTGAATTTCAACTGTCAGTGACATTGTTCTAGAAGAATTTAAAAATACATTCTTTTTAATCTAATGTTCTTATGTATATCAATCTATTAATTATTAAATTAAAAAAAAAACTATCTGTCCAAATTGCAATGTATACAATTTTCGTTTAAAATACGATTAAAGATTTTCGTCCACAACATTAGACTAAAAGAGAAGTCAAGGCTTGAGCGTTTAATGTAAAATTATTCTTCATCCCCCTAGCACGTTCCAAGTCCTGAGCTTATTTTAGGCCACGTAGCTTTGGGCATGTAGAATTCTTTAAAATCCAGGTGTCTCCACCCATCCTGATCTCTTGCAGCCACACGTTTCCCAAATAAAATGAGTCTTGTTAAGCTGGAATCCAGCTATTAGCTGGGAGCTTTCGCAATTAGAGTAATAAAAACTTTATACCGAGCTAAACGCTAAACACTTCGAAACAGTGGTAACGTAATATTTACAAACACATTAGATTGCTTCATTATTAAGCTTTATATTTCCTGCAAATAAAATCAGTTTTTAATTAATCAAAAGATACTCTAAAGATTTTAATCATTTATCGTCAATTGCAGAGAAATTCTTTTGAAAATCAATTCTCATTGAGGTGAATAATTGACCGGGATGTCGAGAGAATGTTAAAGTGCTAAAATCGATTAGCGAAAATTCACAATTACATCGGAAGCTATACTCTCAGCACTAGAAAATCTAGTTAAGACCTCGATCACGCTTCCTTTCATCATTATGTCGTACCGTCGCGTCTGCAGGACACTTGCATTGCTTGTCTTCTTCGAGATCGCGTTAAAGCTTTCCGCAGACTTTAAACTGAGATATACTCTTAGCTCTGCTTGCGAGATAGGAATTTTTTCAAACGAGTTGCCTAGCTAAATAAATATTTTTTGTTAGCATAGTTTCGAGTAAAATTATGGTAAGCAGACGCATTTTTATGCAAGTTTTATGATCAAGAAATTTGTTAAATTTGTTGAAAATGTTTTGTAAGTTTATTTTTTAATCTGCATTAAATATATAATTCTTACAGTTAGTAATCATTTGTTATTATTCTCAGAGTTGCTCTTTTACATAATATTGCTTTATTTTTTATAATACGCTCTAAGAAAAATAATGTTACACATTGAAAAATTTTTATAAATAAATATTAAATTTCGAATATATATGTGTGAATTATTTTCAAAATTTTGTCAAAAAAAAATTATAAGAATTTTCGAAACTTTATTTTAAACGTAATTATCTTTTCAGAAAATTGTGTACATTTTAATCTAAACCCGTAAGAACATTTTTGAGCATCAAGGAATTACGTGACAAGCAGGCAGGACAGACTTTACGTGAGATTTATGAAAACTCAAAAGGTCTGCAATTAAGAATTGCACAGTAAAATCCTTATTATTTCGCGAAATTTCTTTTATCTTTGAAAAAGATATTTTATTTTATATTCTTTACTTTAATTAAAATAATTTGTGATGAAATTTCAAATAATTTTAAACATTTTAAAACAAAAGAAAATTATTTTGCTCGGAGTAGAAAAAAACTAAAATTTTATAATTAAAATTAGGTTTAAATATCACAAAACCGATCTCTGTAATAAAAATTATTTCCGTAATAATATTTCGTTAACATTTATTTCAAAAACGAGATTTTCAATTATTAAACAATATTTTTCAAGTGCATTCAGTCAATTATTAATATATTTGCGCCCTTAAAATTTTCATTGGATAAATCCGAATAATAACCAAACCACTGGCAAACAAATACTGATAAAATTAAATGTTGATATCACGACAATCACACAAACAAAACGCAACATTTCTACTAAAATTAAATTTTCACATTCAATTAAAAAAAAAACAAAGTAAAAAAATTTAACTAACAGCAGACCTCTTTGCGCACTCAATTCACTTAGCAAATCAGAGCGCCGCTCCAACACGTCGCGAATCCGACAATTTTTGTTCGACAATTTTTCAATACGCAGGAAAAGCAATCGAGAGCTCAGCGCAAATGTCGAAAAAATCCAGCCCCTCGAAAGCAGCCGGCTGCCAGAAACGGTTTTCGCCCTCCGCTTTTTAAAACGATACGTTTTGTCACCAATGAGCTTGCATGTCTGTGTGTGTGTATGTAACCAACAAGCGTAACAAAAATAATATCTCTCCCTCTCTATGTTGTGTCTTTGGCAGGAACGAGGAGGGCTGCGGTGCTCGCTGCTGGTCCCTGACACTCGCCGCGACGAGTGGCTGGCGCAGAGGATTGTTTTATCTGCCGATTGCCTGCGTCCTGGCCTGGAAACCGCACCAGCTCTGGCTCGCCTTTTTCGACGGTACGGAGGACAATCCCACCCCCATTCCCCCATTCCACCCCCGCGCTAACAAGATAATGCGCCCCCGGCTGCAGTTGTTTGCCCTTCCGATTCGTTAAATTGTTAATTCGGATTCTCGGCAGTCCGCGAGCAAAATGTTGAGAATGCCGGAGTTAACGGAATCATGTTTATCACGACTCTTTTTGTTGTCATTGTAAATCATTCTCTTTGTCGGGCTGTAACGCTTAGTTCTAATCTTATTTTTTTTTTTTTTTTTTAATTGATTCGTGATACATCAAATTAAATTACATTGCAAGAGTACATCTGATACTGCAATCTTGAAATGCAATAAATTCACGATATTGTGTAAGCTATTCAGCTCTAGTATCAAGATAGAGAAACATCGATTTCTTAAACGTGAAAATGTATGTGTTGTATAAGTGAGAGCGCAAACAGACGCAAAGATATCAGATAAGAACGGAGAGCGTTTTGGTTGAATTCAAATGCAGATGAAAGTTTCTATCATTGAGATAGTAACATGAGAGATAAATTTATTCTCTAGGTGAGATAAGAAAAAGTTTTTGAATAAGAAAATATTTTATTCAACTGGGGTAGATACTTTGTAAAAATATTTTGTGCCATAGATTCACGAAAAAAAAGATCAAATATATTGATTAAGCTGAGATGTAAATGCAAACATCATGAAAATGTCTGTATTCAGTTTTACCTAAAAACCGTAAAATATTGTCAAAATATGAAAATTTGAAATTCAAATCCTTTTACGGTTATTGCTCATAGTCCTGTTACTGGTATAGATAGTATTTTCGTTTAAAAGAAACTGCGGGACTAAAGTACACAATGACAGTATCAGAAAAGAATCATTTATTTATTGTTAAGAAAAAATAAAGAAAAACAAATGTTGTTGCTTCATAATAATTGGCTTCTGTAAGATTGAATATTAATTGTTATACTTGTGTTGAAAATGCTATGATTTTAAAATATTTAACAAATGATATCTATAATTAAACTGCCATACGAAATTTTTTTTAGATTCATGGAAATATTAAAAAAAAAATTTATTAAGTAAAAGGATCGGCTGCTTTGAATTTTTTTATACGGTTAAAATATGAATAAAAGTTAAATAAATTTATATTCTTATTGCATAGTTAAAAAGTTTATGATTTTATGCCCCTGTAAAATGATTATATAAACCATTTTTTATTTTTTTTTTTTCAACAAATAAAAAACCTATTTCTTCGAGTTCGTTCCATGAGCGGGAGAACATGTAAAGTAAATTGCGAATTCGTAGATTTATAAAAATATAAATTTGTTCTATAGTTAAATAATTATATAATTAAAATTTTTTACTAATACATATCTAAGAACAATTATAAATATTTATCTATACCACTTGTAAAAATAACTTATTAGTTTTAAATATTTTTATCGGGTAAATCATTTTATTTAAAACAACGATTTTGAATGTAATCATTAGTATTTATTTGTTCGTTTACATAAGTAATTCAATAATAAGACTCCAATGTTATAACTATCAATAATTATTTATTTAACAACGACGTTTCGGTCATTTCAATTATTTTGAAACTATGGCCCTCTTCAGGTTAAAGTCAAATAAAAGTAAGCATTAAAACTAGCGCAAAATGAACCTATAGTTGCCGTCTCGTTATACTATTGGAGTCTTATTATTGAATTACATTTCAAACTGTCATTGGAGCCAATTTTACTATTCTTATTTATACATGTAATAATTATTGATTTTAATAATAGACATTATTAGACAATCTAATATTTGGCTTAATAAATAACTTGCTTTAATTAACTTGCTTTCTAATAAATTTTTGATCTAAGATTATTTTAATATTTACAATTCGAAATGATTTTTCTAATTAGATTTGTTTCTGCATTTTTATTCTCCTTATGTTTATCATTTTCATTATCACCTTATTTGCAAATAATTTTGACTGATTTCCTTTTTATGTACACGTGAGCATTGATATAAATTAACTACAATAAAATTAAAATTTTTATTTTTTTAAATTCCACTGTTAAATTCTATCTAGAAACTTCATCTTCAGAAGCGCAGAACGGAGCAAAATTTTCGTTTTTAAACACGCTTTTAAGTGGGCAACCGTTCCAGAAATAAATTTTGCTCGTTTATAAGTTATCAAAACTTTCGCACTGAGCAAAAGCTACAAAAATGTAGTAAAAATAAAATATGCGATGATTGCGTAACCGAAGAATCTAGATAGTAAGCATTTAGCCTTGAATTCATGTGCAAAAGTTCGGTTTAACAGGACATCGGGTTCTCTGTTCTCGTTTAATTTTAGTTTTTCAAACTTTTCTCTTGAACAATTTGATCGATTTATTCCAAGTTTTGGGAAATGCTTCAACTTTTGCATAAAATGCTCACTCAAGTATTAAAAATTTTAAATTTCGAAAAAATTTTGCTTTATAACTATACTTATTTGACTGCCGAGAAACATTAAATTGTCTAATTATTTGCTTTGTTCAAATTGATTCCTGATCAATGCAGCTTTGGTCTTTCTTAAATATTAATTTTCTGCAACTACCTATTCGCTCCGTGCACATACCGTGGCGACCCCTGGAT
>UELX01002115.1:0-34577 GCA_900480035.1 Eupelmus urozonus
GGGGGGGGGGGGGGGGGGGGCTGTACCGAGTGCACTCGCAATTTGCTTGTACGAGCGCCGCGCCCGCGCTGTGTGTATTGTCGCACACGGCTGGATGAGCGATGGGATGGGAAGAGAATGAATGTGGGGATGAGGAGAAGAGTCTAGAGCGTTGCTGCCGAGTGACCAATATTAGATCGTTCGATGGAAACTTTTATTTTCAAGATGAAACATTGCGAATGGGATGAAATACGGTCATTGTTTTTTATTATTTCTGGTATTATCAATGTAGGGTTCTTCGGGAGGTACCGTATGATCGAAGTAGTTTTTTAGAATGAATGTAATATCAATTTTTTAATAGAACTAGATCACGTGCGCCGTAATGCGACCGGAGATTAGGTTAACTATGGTTATAATTGACAACAAAAAAATAAACTACACATTAATTTTTTATGAAGGGATTCATGATTGTAAGTACAATTGTAGTAAATGGTGATTCTAATTTGTTGAATGAAAAGCCTAGAAAAACCCTGCTTATTACATAGTAGATTTGATAGCAATTTCTAGTTGCCACAATCTGCAATTGATGACCTGAAAAAACAAAGCACTACTTCCCCATCCATACAATTAGAGGTTAAATGTGTCATCCGAGATAGCAATTCTCCTGTAATTTCACTAATACCAAACATCGAGTTTCATTCTCACACCCCTCGTGACCCTAATACGTTTTTTCCCGCCGCAACAAAAGGCAGGCGCGCCGCGAACAAAGAAAAGCCGGCCCCAAAAGAAAATAGCGAGCGCCAGAAGTTCTGATGCACCTCCAGCAGCAGCAGCAGCCAAGTCTGGCATTGCCGTCGCCAGGGTCCAGCGCCGCGCGGGCGACTGGCACAATGGCCGCCGGGGCGCCAAACATCCATCAAGCCCTGCTTGCGCCTTTTGTACATACCTGGGAGCGCCGCTGGCATACATCATCCGTCGGGGCGCATATTACGTTACTGCCGGCCAGACCCGGCGACAGAGCGCCGAGGTACATTTGATATTTTGGAAGGGCGACGACGGCCGCGCTCTTTGTTAACGAACTCGAGTTAGCTGGCTAATAGGAAGCATTCCAGGAGCCGGCCAATTGTGCGCGCCTGGAAATGCGCTCTCTCTCTCTGGCTTGTTGTTTTCCTTTTTGACGGGGAAGCTGGAAAGAGTGGAATTGGATTATAGTTTACGGAGGATGGGATGAGGAGGGAGAATCGTTTGTCATTCTACTTAGATCTTTTGTTGAGGTGGATAGAAGTTTTGAGAGGGCGGTGGAAAATGTGATTTTTTTTTGTTGAATTGATATTTTGTCTGTGTAACTTTGAGAAAAGTATTTAGCGCAGAGGAGAGAATATCTATAGACGCTTAAGTTATTGTTGAAGTTTGCTTAATTTATACAAATTGAAAATATTTTTCTTATCATTATTTAAACTTTCTAATTCTATTTTCAAACAATATATTTATACACTTATTCAAATATAAATTTCGCTAGCCAATTCCGAATAATAACGTGTTTCTTACTATCTCGAATATAGTTCAGTTTGCTTGTAAAATATTCAATACCTTAGGTATTCGCCACAAATTTGTCTATTTACACATTCAATACACAGTTATTTTTGAAATATATCTAAAATGGAAAGAAATAAAGTTTCAGTATATTGAGAAACTTTTTCTATACGAATCATCCATGAACATGCGAAGAATTTAGAAATAATATTTTTTATTATTAAAAATAGCTTAGCAGATACATACAAAAATCTGAAAAATTTAAATCAGCTAATAAGGATGTTTTATTAATATTTTTTATAAATAATATGAATATTTCTTCACCTCAATAACAATATTCTTTAATCAAGCTTTTAATACGCAGCTAAAGCTACCTCAACATCATTGCGATATCGTATTATTGAACAACATATACCATCGATAACAAACTTTATCCAGCTGCTAATGCAAGCAAAGCAGCAGACTTCCAAGCGCGCAAAAAATTTTTCGATTTATCCTCCCTTCTATGAGAAGGAAATAAAGGTGGCTGCTGAGATCTGGAACATCGAATACAATAGCTGTACGATGATATTGCGCTTCTTCCTTGCGCTGTTAGCGCGCTTCAGCCAGAAGTGGCCGATACAATGCGAACGATGATATCGTCGCGCCCGCGCTTCGAAAAATACGCGGCTCGCAGATTTGCGTACTTATTGCCTTTCTTTTATCAATTTCATTCGTACTGCAAGAATAATATGCGGTTTTTAGAAACACTTTATTTGAAATTTTTCTGTTAGTAGGTTATTGCCGCTGATTGACTGACTTGCTCTTTTTTTATCCAAAATTGATAAGTAAGATAAATATTATAGTTTGACGTGTAAATATCAGTAGCACTTTTTTACAAAAATAGTGCTTCCGATAATCGTATTTGCATAATGTTTCTATTCACTATAGTATCTGAATTTATTGTTGAGTTCGAAAATTAATTTGAAAACTTTGCAAGCATATGAAAATCGATAGAATTATAAACAATGTTTGTATAGAGGCGTTACCAGTTTATTTAAAATTCATAGTTTGATAAATTTGATGTTGCCTTTCATCTCAACTTCGTTAATAGCAAAATTAAAAAAAAAATAGGAAAACAATAATTTAATCTTAGTAATAATAGCAATCCTAATAATGTTTGAGTTTTTTAAAATGTAGTATTATGAAAAGGCTTTTATTGATTTATTTTATCTAATAAAACAGTCCTTGTAATTCATTTTCAATTTCCTTCATAAATTTTCTCAACTAAAGCTCATCTTATCTTCTGAAATAATGTTTTTCCTTGTCTGACATTCGATTCTGCAAAATGTCAAAAAAAGAAAAAACATTTCTTGCCCCAAAATGAAGATGTCCATCACTCGTCCTTTTATTAATAAAGCATAATCAATTTCATCTTCTCAAGCGCCAATCTGATGTTAGAAAAGAAAAAAGAAGACACTGAAGCCTACAACAAGAAAACAAATCCTCATCATCGGAGACGACTTAATCAAAGTTGAAGGCGTCGCGTGCCGTAGAAAATTCCCCACTGCCACTGAGCACACGTCAAATTCATGATTATCACTCAAGGTTGAGAGACTCTGATACCGTCTGCTACCATGATGGTGTTGCCACCCCTCTGGGCTAAGCTCGCTATGCAAGGTCTTAGAGAGGCATATTACACACGCACGTGCGGTCGTCTGCGAATTCGATCCAGTCGTCAGATTTGCTAATTCGTAGGAAATACAACTGTTCTCTTAAGAGGCTTAGTTAAATTAAGTTTGAACGGTAAAAATGTTTTATTATTTAGAATTTATGTAGAGTTAAGACTTTATTACCAAATTCATGTAAATGTTTAATATAGTGATCATATGATAACAGGAACAAAATTATTAGTACTACTTAAAAGCCATTACTATTTCCCAAAATGTTCATTGTGACAGCTACACTGTTATTCACGATTCAAAATGAAATACTAGATTAAATTTTCTCTACTTAAGGGAGGTCTACTCGCCTAGCGACAAACTCATTACGGCCAACTTAACCGAAAGCGAGTACGCGCCCGTTATTGCATTCAAAAACGAACACCCCCCCCCCCTTTCTCTCTCTCTCTCTTTCTCCGGCTTAACGGAACCCATATTTTCTCAGCAAGCCTTGGAACTAGCGTAAAGGGGTGAACAGCGAGAGAAAGGGAAGAAAGGCGCTCTCGGGTAAATTCGGGGAGTAAAGAGAGCGAGAAAATTGGCGCTGATTACGCTTGATAAATGACAACTATTTCTCGCGATTACGCGCAAGCCGAGAAGAGAGCGATGAAATAGATGGAGAGGGATTTAATTAGAGAGCGAAGCTCAACATGGAAACATGAGAATTCACATTAGACGAGAGCAGGGTATTGAATGAAATTTTCTTTGATGGCCAAGCCAAAATAAGGCTTTAAGTTCTTTATTGAATGAATAATGAAGTGGAAAATTATTTTATTAATATTTGAAAGGGCTGTGTCTGCTTGTTTTTCCTTCTGAAGCATGAAGAATTTTTTATTAATCAATCAAGGCTTCTTATATGACTTATAAAGCTTTGGGCTCAGAAATTTGCTGGGAAAATTTTTAATTTTCAATTTATCCCATTTTTTCAGTTTTTTTTTATTTTTTGTTCTTAAGTTTATCTACTTTGTATGTATTAATTTATTTTTCTATACATGTACTCAAGTTAAATAAAACTGTAAAAATTTTCAATATTCATTATGAATGAAGCTTCTTTTACAGCACTCTTATCAAAATCATATTTGTTTTTAGAAGATATGTCAAATGTATCTGATTGACAGTCGCAAATTTTTATTATTTCAAATAGCAATAATGTTGTGAAGTCCAAGTTGCTTTTCTTTTTATGCGGGAAGACTGGTATGCTTTGACATTGCTTCAGATACTTAATGAAGCTTAATAATTTATGACACCACGAAAGACCGAGAGCTAAGAGACGCGCTTTAATCATGGAGATTGAATGCATAAATTTCATTGCGTTTGCATGAAATTTGGTTGGCAAACGCGTCCTGCCAGGGTAAAGCGTCGGCATTTTTCGTTTGCTTTCGGGTGATGATGCAACGCAAAGAGGAATGATTGCATCTAGTGCATGCTTTTACGATGAAAGTAAGATTTGCATAAAACTTGAAAAAATATTAAAAATTTTGCTATCTACAGAAACTGAGCAGTATTCGTAGTAACAGTAATATTAATTTTTACTGCATATGTATAGAGATATCATAATAAAGAAAAATTCAAAAATAAAAATCAGAAAAATATTATTACGTTAGAATTAGTAATTCAAAGAAAATAGTATATTATAAGGAAGTGACAAAAAGGTTATTTAACAAGATATTAAAAATTCTGAAAAATTAATTATTCTACATTATCGTAATACGTATTATTTACAATATATAAAAGCCATATACAATATTATACTATTATATACAATATATTTTTTCTAATATTCCACCCTTTTTATATTCTCTTTTAAAATTTTATATTCTTTATTAATTATTAATATACGGCTTCAAAGCTTATTAACAAAAAAAAATTATTAATATAAAATAATTTTCAATATTATCATTTGATTGCAATTTAAAATTAAACATTTTTAGAATAACAAAATAGTTTTTAATATAATTCCGTATACCAGCAGATTCCTTCCAATAAAAACCTTTCTGAAAAAGGCATTTCACTCTATATACCAATTAAAACAAAACAACATTTTCAAGCGCAATAACCAAAGCATAAAATGAAAACCCCTTTGCAATGCTCCCTGTTAACGTACTCGATCTCACAAACGAATTCACCTTATGAATTCAAGTACCACATTCCCTCGAAAAGAGATAAATTGCTCGTGTATAAACAATTTGTGTTGCTTTGTCGAAAAAGCCTGATGAGTGGGTTAATGGAAAATGAAGAATAAAGAGACGATAGATAAAAAAGCATGAAGAGTAAAAAAAGACATCGTAGGAATGATTTAATTCAATAGCATGGCCATACATATATACAAATATGGAAAACGCTTATCATCAGTTCACAGATTCACTGTTTAAATTCGTACGATTGAATTGCAAACACAAAATTGTATTATCTCTTATTAATTAGACTTAATTATTGTCTAAACATTGAGACTATATTTATCAATTTTCACAAAAAGTAATTAAAAGAACTTTTTGCTTTTGAGAATAATTACTTTTATAACTGTTATTTTCCAATCTACTGAATTCACATTGTTGTATGGCTATATAATAAAAGAATCTATTCCAAAAAACGTTACAAGGACAAAAAATTTTACTAATTGAAAATCAAATTTATATATCTTTGAAAATCGAGTAAAAGAAAAATTGTTGGATTACTTACACCTTTTACAAAATACACCCATACTGTGACTACACTTTTTACGCGTGATATATTTTTTAGAAACAAAGCTCTCTCTCTCTTTTAATAGTAATAATAGAATATAAAATAGAAGCCATGGTTATTGGATTTCTAGCTAGAATACCATTAACATTTATACAGAAGAAATACAGAATTTGAAAAATCGAAATGAATAAGAGAAAAATGAGTATAAAACAAAACAAAATATTAAAAAAAAAAAAAAAAAAAAAAAAAATACAACGATAATATAGAATAAATAATATTCTATAATCTCTATCGAAATATTTCTATTCGTAACAAATATGTACTATTACTATCGATCGTAATATTAAATCTGACGAATATTTTATTTATCTACTTCTAATAAAATGTAATATATTTGTATTTTTCTGACAAATATTATTTTCAAAATTTATCATTCTCAGAAAATTGCCATAACTATATACTAAAAAAAATTCATTTTCTAAACCTCAAAACCTATTGCGTTCATCAGGAATCTTGAGACGGTTCAAAATGACGTTTCAACACGGAAACCAGTTCTCGAAAAGTTTGTGAAATTTTCAGCTAGGCATGTCGCGCGTCATGTCTTGTGGCTAGTGGGCAACTACTTTAAATGTTGCCAGTGTACGAGTCCGCGTGCAAATCCCGCGCGCGGCCCCGGTTAAATTAGATTAACCCGGACGCGCGGACTCTTGAATTGTCCAACGGAGACAAGCGACACACTTTCTCTCTCTCTCTCTCTCTCTCTCTCTCTACTGTTGCAGGGAAGAGAGGTATGTTTTAAGCTGCAGCGGCAAGAAAAGACGAACATTAAACGAGACGGAGATAAATAGGTGCTAAAAGGCTTCGAAAAAAAGGAGAAGAGAGCACGAAGTAAATTGGAATTAAGGCGGAGATGAAGCAGGGTAGAGGTTAGATTGAAATGGAAAAGAATGAAAAATTTCAAGAGGTAGGGTGAGATGCAGGAGACGTGCACATTTAGGAAGAAGGACCGAGGATCTTTGTCTAAGATTTTCTTTAATTCGGTGCTTTTACTGAAATTTTAATCAGAGACGTTGCGTTCTACTACAAAAATAATATGCGTCCTTGTAAAACTGAAGAAACGATATTAGATTTAAAAATCTGAAGTTCAATCAAATGTTTTTGCACATACTATTGAAATAAAAATTTTTATAGAAACTTTTTATTAAATCTTTTTAAAATAAATTTATCCGAAAAATTGAATTATTCGCCTAAAAAATAATTTCTTGCATTATTTTCATTCCTCATCTTCATTTACTTACAATTCAGCTTTTTACTGAAGCATGTTTAATCGTTTGAAAATATAAAAATTCCTATTTCTTATGAATATTCAAGAACAGCGCAAACAAAAACGCTCAAGCTTAAAACAATCTTCCCTTAGCAACTCCTGTGCATACATTTTAGATAAAAAAATGAGGTAGAGTGAAAGTTTATAAAATTTTGTAAATATTTCTGTCAGCTTTCAGGAGCGAGAAAATTACGTTTGAGCATCTTCTATATCCTCTCTGGATCTCGCTCTCTCTCTCTCTCTCTCCTTAATTTTAAAAATTTTTCTATACTTTCCGTGTATGGAAAAAATCAAACACAAAATACTCGAAGAATTTGTATTAATTATTGTGCTTTTAATTCGCTTACTTAGTCTTTTTTATAAAATGTGAGCTTAGGGAGCTTTTGAAAAATAAGAATCAAGTTTACGATTCTTTTTCGCAGTTGGCTGCACCTTTTTGTCGACCCACTTTACGGTTTTAATCCACTATAAGTTACTTTGTACCTAGCTATTATTTTATTTTCTCTCTTTTGTGCTTTTGCATTGTTTAATAAAGTACTTTTATTCATCTCAGATATGTTCTAATTAAGATGACATAACACCATACAAACTGCAAAAAAAAATTGACTTAAATATAAAAAATTGTTCCGAATAATATTGGGAAATACTTTCATCTTGAACTATTAATTCTGGCCGCGTAAAGTTTCAGTTAACCCAATGGATGAACGTGATATTAATAATTTTACCTTATTCTTAAGTCTTTGTATTACTTTTAGGAATCAATTGTAAAATGCTATATTTACTTGAGAATGATACCAGTATGAACTCAAACTATGCTGCGGATTAGCTAATAGCTTAAATAAATGCTCTAGTATAACGAGAACATTCTCTCTACTTATTTTACAAGTAGTCCGTACAGCATTGAATGTAAATTATGATGAAGGTATATATTCTATTAAAATAAGTAATAAAGAAAATAATATTTTATATCGCTTAAATTATTTAAGCTGTAATAAAAAAAAAAGAAAAGGTAGAGTTATCAAAAAATAAGTTAAATAGACTATCACTATATTTCAATCATAAAATTGAAAACAAAATGAGATAAAAAAACTTTTGAGAGCTCATATTACAATAGATAAAAATAAGAAGTAATCTAAATTTTTTTTCTTTCTTAATTGCAAAACTGCTTACAGTTTTACTTTTTAAAATATATTACTTTGCCTCATTCTACTTAAATTTAGTAATAGCACTACTTTGTCGGTTAATTATTTTTCTTTAAAGCCTTTGAATTTCAATTGTTTTATCGTTCCACTTTTGAAAAAAGGATAAATTAAATGCATTTCTCGTATCTCAATGTCCACAGCGTCTGCAGGCGCTGTATCTCGACTTTCATATAAACGCCAAATAAAGGCCAAGTGCCGCGCGCTAAAATATTTTATCCTTTCATCAGCGGTTCATTAAGCTCATTTCTCTCCGTCGTAACGCAGCTTACTTTGCGCGCGTTCACATTTTAATAATAACATTTTAACCCTCATTAAAACAAATAGGTTTATAATGCAGGTAAGCAGGCAAAAAGGAAAAGATATTAAGCAAGGGCGCTGCCTAGACAAAGGATTGCGTGAGATATTAGCTGAGGCTTCAACGTCAGGCTAAGTATTCACTTTGAATTCCGACAGCTTTATTATTAAAATCATTTATTAGATTTACTAAACACCTTATTGAAATAGTTTTATGCTTATTAAATGACAAAATTTAATGTTTGTACTAACCAGGACAGCGCGTGACCTTCGAGTCACTAAATCGGGTGAATATCGGTTAGGGAATTCTCCATTCTTCGGATAGATAGAGTTATTCCTGAGTAATATTATGTGATATATTACGTATTTCATTTTTCATCATTTTCAACAAAAAACGAGATGTATCGACTCTACTTACTGATGAGCCCGGCAAGACATCTCTGGGCGAAACAGTTCTAATCTAAAATAATCTTTTAAATACCTTTAAAATATTAAATATACACTCCCAACATTTTGCTTATATTTTAATCAGTTCCTTACCGATATATATTTCAAATATTCTTTTAATTCCTATAACTTATTAGTTTCAGTTCTTTTATTTCTCCCTTTAGAGAATATTTAGACTATGCCCGTAACTATTAAAAAACTATTGCAGCTTATTACTGCATCATAGTCCACTTACAAAGTGTGTAGTATAAACTATTTGTAGTTAGTGGTGATCAATAAAATCATTTATTATTAAAATTTCAACAATAGTTTGAATCACAACGCATTTGCTTAAAATAAATCAAAATAGTTCTGTAAAATTCATAGCTTCTTGTTGAAGATAATAAAGAATTAAATACATCATATATCTCAGGAATCACTTAGCATTAGATTCTAAGGCTGCGGCTTTAATCTATCTATAGAATAAAGATTCTAATAGCCAAGTTTCATTAAATTTGAATATTCAATGTTCACACGCTCATTAGTTACCTTATTAGTCCAATTTTTTTATGATTATATAACTCTTTAAAGAAAATTTTAGTTCTCATACATATATACGTAATACAGAAACATAGAATTTAAGAAATATGTTTGTGAATAAATTGGTAAATTGTAAATTTTTTTATTAATGTAAACATAAAAAATTACGTCGGATCGAGTCTAGATTATGTCTATGGAAGTAATTTCTAGTATAGTCAGAGTAAATTTATGAAAAACAAATACCTTTCCGAGAAAGTGATTCACCATAAAAACTTTTATAAAAAACCTATCTGAAGTTTAAAAATAAAAAATATAAAATGTTATCGATCATCCCAGTATTCATCGTTGAGTTTTATGATTTAAACTCTACTATTAAAATATATCGAAGTTTTACGATAAACTCCCATATGCCATAAAAGTAAAAAAATTATTTTGCAAAAGATATAATACCGAATCAAATTAATAAAAGTACAAACTTTCTTTTTATTCCAAGCCCTAAAACTTAATCGCCCGAAAACGAAACGATCCTCGCACAGAAGCTCCATTGAATAAGACACAATAATTACGAACGAAATAACTCCATTATTAAAATGCGCGCTTGCGCGATAGCGCAATTCATGCGAAACGGAAAGCACGCCCGAGCCAAGAAACGCGCTTCGCGAAACGAAAAAAAAAGTCGAGCTTCGCAGATAAAGAGAATTTCAGGAGCATGGAAATCCTTGCCAACGATATCTCGCGCCTTTAATAGCGCGGAAACGTCTTCGATATAGCGCAGAAGAAAGTGGCCTCGGCCGATCGCGTAAAGGTTAAAAGACGCGCAATGATAATGTAATAACTGCGAGGAAGGCCAGCCCATCCGGGATGTTAATGACTTTTGAATTTAACGCGAGCCCTCGTCAGTGTATTATAATAGAGCGAGAGATAAAAGAAAAATTGAACTTCAGACGTCGCGAGTAGATTGAATTTAAATTTAGTGTAAAATGAGTTAAGTGTTACTTGCTCGCCAATAAATTCAAAAAATTCTTTATTAACATCAAAGTATTAAATTTTAAACAATAAATCTTTTTTGGTAAAGATTTTCTTCGTTAAAAGTTGTTTTTTAAAATATCACTAACTTTTATTAACAATTTTAAATGTTTAAAAAAAAGTGATTGTAGACTGAATGGTTATTTTACGAGGGTTTTATTCTCTCAATAAAAAAACGCTTAATACTTTGCTGATAAACTTATCTTTGCAAAAATCAAATGCCTCGTTTTTCATTTCAGATCAGTCAAGCAAGATAAAATAAAACAAACATTTAAGTTTATTGTTTACCTTTAATTATATTCCATCTCTTTTAATTATTTTTCACTTAAAACCCCACTATTAAAAATACTCCACCCGATTAATAACCTATTTCCACCAAAACCAAACAAGACTGCAAACCCACATCTTCTCAAATTCACACGATCAAAGAACTCAGCAGAGATTCCGAACCCAGCGTCCCCCGAAAATCAAAACGCTCGCTCGACTTTAAGGTGTCTCCGTCATTACTTAAACTTGAAAGCTCGCCGCTCGGCCTCGCTCGTCGATAGCGGGCACTTGAAGAGCCAGCGCTTTCATAGGCTCGCTCTCGCACGTACAAAGACCACGCGCACTTTGAAAGCTGGCCAGGGTTATCGGGCTATTCGAGTGGCCGTCAACGTCCGAGAGAAAGAGGGAGGGAGGGAGAGAGCGAGCTCTGCCCAGTTGGTTCTCTCGCTACGTGGAGCAGAGCCCGGAGATGGAAGGGTATGGGTATAACGGTGCGGAGGCGCGTAAAAGCGAACCCTTCCGCACTGCGGTACGCACTTACGAGAGGCCGCACCTACACTCAATCATGCAAGCTGGCCGAATTTTTTGCGGATTTTACTTTTTTGTAGTTTAGGTGTGTTAAAATTCATGTTGGCTGCTTAGTTGATTCTTAATTCCTGGTTTTATCACAGTGAAGCATTCTTAAAAAATATTTGCCGCGCGTTTACTAAAAAAGATGCGCGAGATAATTTAATATATGAATATGCGCATATTACGTGCGTTCCTAGCATATTCAAGCGCAAACACACACGCTAAAAAGAAGGAGAGTTGATTCTTCGAAAGTGCGAACGCGACATTTTCCAGCGCGAGCCTAACGCATGTCCTTTACCTTCTCTCTTCCTCCCTCTCTCCGGTATTAAAACCGCGAAAATGCCAAGGGGCCGCTCGATACGCACAGCCACGCAGAAAGCAGAGGGAGTCCGCCTCCGATACAAAGGGCTTGCCTATATAAGGGAGACATTGACGAGTTTCGCGGTCGCGCAAGCTGTGTAGGTGAGGTCGTCGCAGCGCTGCGTTATAGTACATCGTCGAAGAGGGGCGAAAGCAGATTAAAGCTCATGGAACGATGGAGAGGGAGGGAGACAAGCGCGGAGAGAGCCAATTAGGAAGGGCGGCGTATATTTTTTTTTCGAGATGCTGTGCTCGGGGGATTCGACACGAGTGGATGGGCAAATGTATCGGTTTCAAGTGTTTTTAAGATGTGCTGCGATTGAAAAGAGGCTTTGGGGCTTTTGTAGTAGCTCGTTATTGTTCTCTGCCAAAATAGTATGTTTACTTGATCGCAAATATGCAAGAATGTTTAAAATAACCATGACTTGTCCTTACAAATATATAGACAAATTCAAAATATCGTACTATTGGAACAATTTGCCTGCATCGACATCCTTTTATCTATGTAGCAAGCCCCGTACAACGCTAGAATCCAATGTTCCATCAAAAAGCCACAGTTAGCCAGGGCAGCAGCCAGCCGCAAAGAACAGCTCACGGGGAAAAAACTCGGGAAGAATTCAAGCCGCACGCGCCGCTCGGTCATTGATATTCACAAAGGCTAGCGTAGCCGAGAGCAAACTGGGCGCGGGGGCGACTAAATTAAATTCGAGCCCCGCTCGGGGCTGCCGCTGCGCGTTCGATTAGACTGGTGGAACTTGCCGATGAGGCGTGCAGCAGCTGCGGTGCAGCTACACGAGGCGCAGCAGCAGCAGCAGCCTCCTGTTTCGTCGTTAAAGCCTCATGAGATGCTAATAAGCAGCGAGCCGGGATGCCAGAGATGTGAGTTGCGGGGATACAGCAGTGGGCGGCTCTGATTAATTTTTTGATGGGCTGCTTGGTGAGTGGGATTTGGTTTTGGAGGTTGGACAAATTATGTCGACGCTATTAAATTTTTTGTTGAATCAAATAAATTATTATTGATCTAATTTTTTTGCCTATAATTAGCTTACGCCATGTAACACTAAATTAATTAGTGTCAAAAAGTTATACTGGGCTTTTTAAAGAGAAACTGCTTTTTTAGGAAAAATTAAGTACTTGTAAGTCAACTTACTGTTAAAAATTTATTTAAAAATGTTTGGGTCAGCTACTGCCTTTTATTCTTTTTACATTTAAAGTACACAGTATATATTTAAAATTTTGCTGATTTTTGCTCACAAAGCTGACTCTTCCAGAGATTATGAACTTTTTCACAAGGACATATTTATAAATGTTTTCACACGTGAATTTGCATTTTTGATATTAAGAGACTACATTATGAAATTTAAACAAAAGATAAGTGCAATCACAATTTCGCAGAGCTAAATATGAAGGTGGATTACTTATAATTAAAAAGATTTTTATTTGTATTTATATTCATATCATGTGCACTTTGCGAAATCAAAAGCTATTTGCTAGATGGCTTAGCTATGGAAGAGTCTTTGAACACTACCAAAATTGAATCGCATATTATCGCGAAATACGGTTCATAAAAATATCTTTCAACACTCTTTTCCATAAAATAAGATTATAACCTACTTTTAGAATACCTATAAATACATGATAAAATCTGATAGGTACCAGATCATACCAAGCAATATGAAAATTTGTTCCATACAGCGAATTTTATACGAATAATCTTTAGATGTATCTTCTTCTTTACTTATCCAAGGTGAATGAAAAAGAAATTAAATGAAAATCATACATTTGCTAAACAGAAAAAATTTGAAAATTAAATTTTTGAAAGTTTGAAGATATGCAAAATATTATTTTTACTTTTTTTTATAAAATCTTTTTTATTCATATACGTTCTATAAGCCGTTGCAAATATACAAGGTTGTAAAAAAAGTTTATGGAAAAAAAAGCAATGCTGTACACATGTTTGTTTTCGATGAAATCGCCAACTAATCCCAAATAAAATAGAAAAAATAGCCCACCATGTACCCGCACATAAATTGTAACATCCCGAAAAGCGCTGATTCACAAAACCCACGAAGACTTGTTTATAAAAGCAAAAGTGTGTAAACAATCCATCCGAACATCAGCCAGAACTTTGTATACAACCGCATTAAAGAAAAACAACAATGATTTTCCAATTCGTCCACAGGGAAAGAATTTCCGATACACCCACGCACTGCAAGTGCGGCCAACGCAATTGAGCACTAGAAGAGAGCCGACCGATGTAAATTCTGAAACGCTGCGCGTCGTCATTCGAGTCCGGAGATTAAAGGTGCTTTTTTACATGAAATTTTATGCGAGGCGACTTTTATCGCGTGCCGCTGCTGCTGCTGCTGCTACTGCTCGTACTTTTTCTTTTGCAGTATTTTCTTTGCACCGACGAGATTACAGCTGGTCTTAATGCCATATCAATTACGCTTAAGTGCCATTTGCATTTTATTCTTCGCCTAGGTTACTTTTTTGTATAGAAGCGAAATTGTCGAAGAGGTCGGGGAATTTTACATGAGAATGTAACTTTATGTTTTACAGTGAAGATTGGCTAACTAATAAAGAAACGGAAGACTGCTACATAAAACACTGCAAAATATGAATGAAAGCCACATAAACTTTTTAATACTCCAGTGATTTTCAGAAACTATTAAAGCTTAATTTTCTTGTCAAAAAGTGCAATTACAAAAACAAACGCGTTTGCCGTAAAAAAAATTAAACGCCCTATTGACTGTAGAAACTTTTCGAAAATCGAATTTCACGGCCAAAAAACTTTCAAACTCTCACTCAATAAAGTTTGTCGCACACTCGCGCTCGACGCAACAACTCATGACTACGACAAACAATTTATTTATTCGCAAAAGCTCCTGTTCAATTCGTCGGCCTATTGATTAGTAATTTGTTTCCAGCGCGGACAGCTCGCATGGATATTCTCACTTTTTGGCAAATTGCCGATGCCACGGCTATGTAATTCAACCGATTAATTTTGCGTTATCGCGTTACGCTGTAGTACGCTACGATTAGAGGAAAAAGAGCTGAAGCCATAGATTTTTTGTTTTTTATTTTTTTGTAAACTTGTGTCGATAACGGGGATCGGTAAATTTTTATTGGCGAATGGTTTTAGTGCAGAGGTTTATTTTGCGGAAGAGTGAAACATTTCAAGGGCCGATTTCTAGAGGTTTTATTGGGTTTCTTCTAAATTTCTACAGTGTTGAAAATTCATGAGCAATTTTCGAGATGAATTTGGAATTTAAAAATTCATGGAATTGGAAAATATTCATGAAATTTAAAGTCTTATTTGGAAGAAGATAAATTGAAGAATAAATATACCATATGCTATATAAATTACAAGTATAAAAGAAATGTATGAAAAAATAATTTAAAATAATGTCATTTGAGTTATATTCAGTATTTTATTTAGATTAATTAAATGTAAGTAATTATGGCCCAAAATACTTTCATAATTTAATAATTTTAAAATCATTTATAATATTTAACTTATTAAACTAAATGTAACAGTTAAGTGCAATATAAATTTTCGTCATTTTATTAGTGAGATTGCATGACTAAAAGTACAATCATGTTTTTTTTTGAAAAAATATTTTTCAAAAAAATATTTTTATCTGCACTTTAATGGCTCCAATCCATTAAAATCAATACATTCAGATCCTGGCAAAATTTTTACAGCATCCAGCAAAAAATCAATTCATTTTCCGCGGTTTTTCATATCTCTGACAAATTTGAAAACCTGACCGTTTAAACAGTAAAATACATACGCACGAAATAACTATGCAAAAATCACAAACCTAAATTTGTACAATTATTTGGAAAATTACACATGCCAATCTCGGAGAGAATTGGAATGTCGTTTTGCTTATGCAATAACGAGTAGCTTTTTTGTTATTTTTATTATATACAATGAAATTTTCGTAATCAATACTTACAGTTTCATTCTCTTTTGATTCCGTTGTAAAAAAAATATACATCATTTAACAAAGTTTTGGTTAGCGCCAATAAATCTCTATAAACTAAAACTACAAGCATAAAAACAAATATTCTCGCAAGATTTAAAAAAGTGTCGATATTGCCAGCATTCACACTACAATTCGACCCACATTTTAATTGTTTCGAGAATGAAAACTACCAGCAGCCATTCATACCCCGACCAATCCTCAATCATACATTATTATTATAACTTTAATATTTATATTTATGAAAAACACTCACGTTCGATTCTCGAAATAACATACATAACGTAAGTACTATCCATAAAATTCAAAATGGCCCATCAGGGCATACAAGCCCACAGTTAAAGTGAGACATACATAGATATCGCTGTCGGTGTTATCTGGCGCGATGCATAAAGGCTGAGCGCGAGCGCGCTGATCATAAACTGATTCTGAATTATGAAAACTCGGGACCGAAGCGCGCGCGCGGATAATGTAACGTTGGCGAGCGACGTATTATCAGCGAGGTATAGAGGGAGAAAGCAGCTCGCGTGAAAATGTAATTATTCACATCCATAGTGCCCGCACGAATTAGCGAACCTAATTAACGGGAGCCGCTGCGCGTGACCTTAACCAGAGACTGGCTTCGTCTCGCTTTTCGAATGTATCGAGCCTCTCTCTCTCTCTCTCTCTGTTACATTATTGCCGATGAAAATATGTTTTTGATGTGAACGATAATATTGGCTGACAGTCTTTTTACGAATTTATTTTTTCAGCTTTGGAAAATGAAAATATTTTCTGAAAATAAACTCTGTACGGACTGTTGAAGTGCATATTCTCTGTAAATTTTAAATAGTGCAAATAGTCAAAAATTTACTACTTTATCATTGATATTTACTATTTTATCATCAATATTCACTAATTAAATCGTGAATTTGTTAGTGGAAATTCCACTAAATAGTACTTAGCGGAGCATGCTGCACTATTTGAAATTTACAGAGTTGTGCTTCAAAAGGTCGCATACAAAATTCCATGAAAATATGCACAACTTAGTTTAGGATGAAAGTAGTTTAGTTGGAAACAAGATCAAAGCTGATATCTTGTCAATTCTTTTCGAAATTCATTTCACATAATACCAAAAGCTCGAAATCCCATATCGAAAAAACTACAAGTTCAAAGCCCCGGTAAGTCGCCGCTAAAACTAAAGGATACCCACAATAAAGATCTAAAGTCAACTCCGTAGCCACGCTTCACTTGGAAATCCCTATATTTGAGTTTGAGATTCCAAGCGCGCTACTTGCTCTTTTGATAGAATCGCGGACTCGCAACGAATTCTCCCGATTTGCTTTCGAGATTATAACCCACCCTATCGTTACTTTCAGCGCGTGTGAATTAGGATTTGGTCCTGCTACACGATAAATCCGGGATATATATATATAAGTATATATGTATGCGCTCGTCTAAATTGGCGTAGTAGAAGCCTTCTTAAAATGCGAAATTGTCGCGCACGCCGAGAGAGAAATGGGCTCGAGTTTTCGGGAAGAGCGCGCTGAGAAATCTGGCAATTTCGTGGGAGCTGGGGTGGATATATCGTTTTCCGCCTTTATAAGGGCTCGCAGCTCTCTTTGCGGTGAAAGAGAAAGAGAGAGAGATAGAGCGCGCACACGCCTTCGACTTCTGGGCGGAATGATGCGGGATTTTTTCGGGATTGAAGGGATTGAGGGGTGATTCTTTTTTTAGATGGGTTTTCAGGCTTGAGGGTCAGGCGTAAGGAGGGTGGAACTGTGATTCGTTTGCAGTTTTATTCCAAGAGAAATTGAAAGTAATTTATTATTGCAAAGGATGAGGATAGCTTGAGAAATCGTTGACTCGGTTCGTTTCTTGGAAATTTTAAACGACCTTTGTATTTTCGACGTTCATGATTTATCTTTTTAAGGAATGACCTTCAAGATATCTTTATGTAAACAGAATCTTTACACTAACGTTACTCTAAACTGCTCGAGATTCAACGCTTTTTTTATAATATTATTAAATGTAATGTTGTTTATAAAAAAAGAAACATTTTCGAAATGCTTTACTACCCACACACTAAAAGTACATAAAGCAATTATCACTTCACCAAAACCACAATAGATTAAACAAAAGCAGACTTTTTAATTGTTTACGGGTCGATACCTCGCAATCAAAAAAAGTGAGCTTGATAAACGTTGCCGCAACACACGAGTAAATACCATCTTAAAAAAAGAAAAATTTGAAAATAAATAATCCCATCCAAATGAATCCGAGAACTGTCAAACTCGTAATGTCTCAATTCACGTGGTGTGACTTGGGCAAACACGACCGACAAACACAGAAATGCCGCGCGCGCTTAACGAGTAGAAGCTTTCGTGTATTTGCACCGCGGATTATGTCTACATGAATCAAATGGAAAAATACGAAATTTCGAAAAAAAAAGGAGGTGTAGGACGATAGACGAGTCGCGAAATGTACACTGATTAATGGAAAACGATCAGGTATACCCGTATTTATGGTTGAAACAAAAACCAAACGGAACAGTTAGCGCATGAAGTGTATCGCCAATTTGCGTTTCAATCTCTTCAAGATAAGCACTAATTGACGACTCATTTATGAGTGCGGATTTGATTTACGATTGGTAAAATGTATTTTACTGATCTGAATTTAGATTTAGAGATTGATTGATAATTTTTTATACCTTTTATAATGCACGTGACGATGATACACATTAATTTTACTATTTGTTTAGTTGAGTTAAATAAAAGCAAATTTTTTGAGCTTTTAATAGTTTTGAAACATTCTTTTTTACACGTATATTTTATTTTCACTCACAAGTTAATAGGTGTACTTGGGATTTCGTAAATTAACAATGGATTCATCAACGTGTCCAAAGCAATTAACTATAAAAGAGAAATTTCCCACATTTTATTTTTCAGCTTTAAAAATACGTGCTCCAGAACAAAAATTCTGGCTTAAAGTTCACAGTAGTTGCCAGCATAGCTTTAAAGAGGATGTGTCCAAACTGTAGGCTCATTTGCAAATGAATTTTTTTTCTTTGAAACGTTTACAGGTCACTTAGGTTACTTTTTTTCATCCAATCTGTTTAAATTAGTAATCAAAATATTTTTCGAAATTACATAAAATAATTTTAATACCACTAAATTTTCAAATGTAAGCTTTAATCGTGTAATATTGTTGTTATCGTAAATAATCTGTTATTACGTACGTGCATTTAGGTAAAGTTAACATTAATATAATCATTCAAAAAGTATTTTCGATTTTTAACAAAACATGTAAATACAAATAATACAGTGTTTGATAAAATAAGCAAACCAAATATTATTTTCTAAACCTTCAAAAAATAAAAATAACTTGGATAAACATGATTTTAAACGTACAAAAACTAGTCCAGCAATGCTTGCAACAAAGTCAAAATACTTTCAACGTTTCTTTACATCAATACTATGCTATATAACACAACAGGAACAGCGATTGACACACCAGATAAAATCCAGCGTAAAAAGATACCAGCCGCACAGCGACGCAAATTCTTCCTGCGTATCGAGAGCTCCCTACTCCGAGGCTTTCCACGCGCGCGCTCGCAAAATCCCATTTACATAATTTTCAATTTTACCGCTCGCACGAAAAAGAAAGCTCCCTCGCGCGCCGCAGATTCGACTAATTGTACGCGAGGGCCGCCTACGCGCGATTTTGACGAGCGGGATTAAAATTTATAAATCGGATAAGGCAATTGATGTAACCGGGACGGCGTAGTGCGCAAAAAAAGGGACGCGCGATTAAAAGGCGGACCGAGGAGAACTAATTAAGGGGCTGCCGGCGCCCACTGTGCGACGCATTATGACGCGGTTTGAGGCGGAGGAGGTCGGCGTTTTTGCGCGAGAGCTTTTGAGAGGATTTTTAGGAGATTTTGTCGTAAGCGAATTAATTGTGGTTTTGTTTGAGATGCTGAAAAATTCGTATATGTTTTTAAATATTCAATACAGCGTACTTTATTCGATTTATGTATTTATGTATTTATGCATTGTGTTTATTTAGATTGAGTTTCATTCATTCGTTATAAGATATTTATAATTGAAACAAAATACCTCTGTTGGGATATGAAATATTGATAATTATAATAAAATACATTACGATTAATACTAAATTGAAAAAAATTTAACTTTTAAAATATTATTTAATATTTTAAAACTTTATTGGTTTGCAGATTTATTCTTGCAACAATTCTAAGATTGATGGAAGTTTAAAGTAGAGCTTGTAGTTAACAGAAAACTTATAGTAGGTACATCTGTTATAAGGTCATGCTACAGCAATTTTCACATCATCAATCTCGAATTTAAACTTTATATTTTCAATGTATACGTTTTTATATAGTAAATAATTAATAAAAATCAAATGTATTTGCAATTTAAACTTAAAAAAACTTTTATTTTTTACTTTCTCATTCAGAATTAAAATGTCTTTACTATCATTATAGATTATAAATATTACGTATACAACTATAGTTTTAATCTGGTATCTGAAACCATAGATTTGGCCTCTCATATATCGATAACAAAACAAATGATTTCTATTAGTTTTCTGTATCTTATGCTAACCTTAAAAACAATTTTCAAACAGTACTTCGCATCCCAACATCAATTTACAACGAAACATCGATAAAACAAAATCAGTGTTAAAAGAGCATTAAAGAAACAATTATTTACCATTAAGTAACAATCGGTCTTGCCGCAGCCTCCGCTCGACGTTGCGCTTGTCCTCTGCAAAATCGATGAAAAACTTTCACTTCCGCCAAAATTTCAAATGCAAGCTCTCTCCGCAGCGCACAAATTCTCTCACCACTCCGGCGCCTCAAATCAAATCATACCATCACATCTCATAATGATCAAGAGCAAACAATCACCAATTACGATAGCACCAGAAACGCTGGCCGCAGTCAGGCGCAAGCGAACCACAGCACTGTCACCGCACAGGAATCGCGCAGGTATAATGATAAAAGCAAAAAGCGAGCAGATATAAATGCACACGTTCCCACGGTGAAGGATAAGTACGCCTCGACGCGCTGCGGCGACGAGCTGCGTTGGGCGTCGCGACGCGAATCGCACTGAGCGCTCCTCTCTTGGCGAGCAGCAGCCGAGCCCCCAGCGCGCGTATGTCGTTCTTCGACCCCCGCAACGCCTGCGCGCTGTTCTGCGCGCACGGCCAGACTCGCGAGAGGGAGGGAAAGAGTCTGTCTGTGTGGAGCGTACCTACGTACGCTCTATCCTAATTCTGCTTTCTCTAGCCTGTCTCCTCTCCTTCTGCTCCTGCGCTGCTCCTGATGCCGCTTCTTCTGCAAGCGTTCGCGCGCCTTTTTTGCGTTTAATTTCTTCTTTTTTTTTCTTTTCTTTTTAAGTATGCGGGCTTTTTTTCTTTTTTAAATGTTGACGTGGTTTTTTTCTTATTTTTGTATCGGCGGAAATTGCGTTAGTGGGAATTTTTCTGAAATGCAAGGGGACACGGTTGGAACGAGCAGTGGAATTGGTAAGCTGTTGAAAAATTAGGTTAAGGGGCGAAAGAAAGCGGAAGGTTTGAGTGGAATAAATTGTGCTGTACCGTGTGTTGCTACGGCATTTGAAATTTTCATTAATTTTTTTTTTGCGTTTTGAAGAAATGAATTTGCTGATCAATTAAGGAACTCATATTCCTAATTTGATTAATTATGCGATTTATTTTTTCAATCCATATTTCATAATTGAGATTACCACTGAGCCTACAAATGATTAAATTGGGGTAGCTTTCATCATGTACCGGCAATAAGTAAACTTGCGCTGAATTTACATGTTCTGGAAAAAATAAATTCATGCTGTTATTGATAAAATGTGATTTCTCACAAAAATGGCACAGAAGTATAGGAGAAAATAAGTTTTTCATGTTGAATCTTCTAAAACACCTATACTTCTTTTTACTAAAAAACGGTCATTTTACAAAATAGACTTGTTATCTCGTACCCTGGACCCTCCTCAAATCAGTAAAAATCTATTTATAAACACCAAGGACACTCTTACAAATCAATAATAATTGTTACTACCTGAGAGTAAACTTGATTTCTGGGACATAGATTTTGCTCAAACTTTAAGATGCATTTTAAAATATTAAAATACGAAGAAAAATATAACTTTAGACCCTAACGATTAAAACAAAAAATATACCAAAAGTAAAGCTTTATTAGTACTTGTATATTGTGCAGCTTTTTACGAAACGATACATGAATTCGAGACTGGTTTTAACTAGGCAATAAATGACTTGGAAAAGGGGTTACTTCACGGATATATGCATACATACACATGTGTAACAAGCCTGATGAAATAAATTCTTATAAGTGAAGGGACTGATGGAAGAAAAAAATTTTGTAACGACGATTGCAATAAGGATGTCAAAATAGTCTCAATTAAAAATCCATAAATCTCAATTAAAAAGTCATAACAGCTATTCTTAGTTTATATAAACAAAATATAATATATATATGCTAGCAGGATAGATTTTTATAATGTCACAATTTTTACTGACAAAACGCTTATTGAAATAGATTTTATAAAATTGAATATTATAAATTTCAACCTTAATATTTCATTAAAAACATTATATATTCCAATTAATTAATTTTTTTTTCTTTTTATAATGAATATTATTTCTCTAGCCTTTTTATTTTAAAAAAGCACTTATTAAAAATGTAAAAACCAAATAAATATAAAAAGCAAATTTAAAATTCTCTGGTGGAAGGCAATTTTTATTTATAGCGTATCACTTTTAAATTACAGATTAACACTAAAATAGTTACGAGGCAAGTGATAGAGAGAATACAGTGAGCGAGTGCAAGAATATATAACGGGGGGGTAGAGCGAGAAAGATTCCACTAGACTCGAAAAAAGGAAGAATTTGCAACGCAGCGTAGCGATTTTCTCGAGCGCAAGGGATTTTACTAATGCCCCGGGTATATGCCCGAGCTAAATGTGCCGTTGAGTCAAAAATTATTCGCCCTTGGAGCTTCCCCGGCCTAGTCTCTCATTCTCTCTCTCTCTTTTGCCCCAGCTCGTAATCCCACCGCAATGATAAATAAATGCGAAAACGCAGAAGGGAATTTACCCCCTTTTACTGGGAAATTTTTAACGTGTTTCCTTTTTTCAAAACGCAGAGTGGACGAGTCTTTGATAACGAGCGTCTGGAAAATAAATACTGGGAAAAAGTCGTGGAAATGGCAGTGCTGATGATAATGTTTAGCACGGAACCATAAATCATTTACGAAAAGCAAAAAACTGGGAATTGCATAATATTGCAAACTGCATAATAACTGCATAAGACATTTTTAAAGAAATTTTCATTGTTAGAGTAGATTATTGTTCTTGTCTAAAAACAGTTGCAATTAATTTATCATATTCATATTTTTTTGAGTAAATACTATATTCAAAATAAAATTTTTCTATTTCATACCTAATGGTAGATTTATATTTTATTTACTATTTAACTTTTTTATATCTAAAATTAGATATTAAGAAGGTTATTAACTTTGTACTGTAAAACAAATTACATAGTTAAAAAAAGCGACAAAAGAGAAAAAGAACTATGAAAAAAGCACAGAAAATTAATTCGCTTTCTTTGAAGAGTCTCAACTAAAGACTTTAATCAACAAAATGCAATCGTCATACTGTCCACAAAAAAAAATCTCAATAATCCAAAAGACAAGTCCATTTACAACCAAAACTCCAAGCAATTCCGTCACTCTTGATTATGCAAGAACTCATCCAGCGTAGTCACATTAGCTTTTATGAAAAAACAGAAATGACATCTGAACATCGATTACTTTTCCAAATGATCACTTACCCAAAAAGGAAAAACAGAATGAGACAGCTTGTTGTGCAATTCCGCTGACAGTCCGACGCGCGCATTATGCAGGGGAGCGTGCAAGCGCAAAAAGAAGCATTTTTATTATTCCAGCAGAAGCTTATTCGCCATAAGGATATTGCAGCTGAGCTCCGTTGCTTCATTTTATATAATACATCAGGGGAGTATAATGCTTAGTAGTGCTCAGGCATCACTCCAAAATTAGAAAAGCCGATAAGATACGACGTCCATCTTTTTTTCTTCTTTACTAGCCGTACCGTTACACTGATTATGAATGAAAACTGATGAGAGAAGAAAGAAAGCGCCTCGCCGATGTATTTACGATGGAATGGATTAGGGGGAAGAAAAGAAGATAAGGTTTGACTGAATAGATATCAAGGACAATGTAATGTGACTTATTTTGAAAATATTAATATAATTATCTTTTATAAATGCCCTTGGTATTGTGTAAGATAATTTTTTGTTCGTATTTTTTTAAATTATAAAAATAAAAATCATAATAAACCATTCTATTTTAGATAGAAATTATGTATCTTTCATTGTTCGTATCCAGGAATAAAAATCTACTTCCTCTCTGAAAGTACGTAAAATAAATTCCGTATTACTCATCATCTTCAATCAAATACCGAATGACATGAATATTGAAATTTATGTTCAATAGAAAAAGAACTCATTAGGAATTGAACTTGGGGCTTTCGAGGAACAAACTGCCCATGCATTGTATTCGGTGTATTATTTCTGGGTTGCCGCGCGTAAGCCGATGAACTGGATCCGCCAGTGTTTGCATTTCGACTAGAGTGATGCAATGTTTGTGCCCAGGCGCACGAATTGGTAGTTTGATCAGAAAGAGAAATAACACCAGAGAATTTTTCAGGATCATTAATATTCAGGATTTCTTTCTAATAGATTTTTTCTTGTGAAAAGAGTATTAAAAAGATTGACATCAAATATTGTGCGTGTTTGTTTGAAGTTCAGTAAAGAAATAAGAGAATTGAACAAAATTATCGAATGTATATTTATAAATAAAAAACCTTGTTTACAAAATTTGAATAAGATGGGTTGATTTCTATTAGATATTCGATGTTAACAAAAACATTTTTAAGTGAAAGTATCAAATTATGTTATATAGTAGCTAAAAATTTAATTCCCTTGGTACATATCTCTGACGAACCATGTAAAACGTGCCAGTTAAGTCGACGAGTCGATCGCTACCTCCAAAATAGTAAAATAAAGTAAGAGACACGGCTCAAAAGTTTATACGCTCGAGAAGGGCAGAGGAGTTTGAAAACACGTTTATGCTTTTCACTTTTATTCAATCTGCCCAATTCGACAGCTCCACTATTTTATACACGTGTGCGTACGCGTTCACGCTTCGTGCCGCTTAGACCGGCTCGTGTGAACATTTCACGTAGCTTTGCCAAAGAAAGAGTGAAAAAGGAAGATTATAAATGTGAACTATTATAGAGGATTAAAGTTAAAATTAAAAGACCATAATTTTTATGGCCAACAATAAGTTTTTCATTTCTATAAGAGTTTCTAAACAACCCGTGTCATTTAGATAATCCTAAAGTTCGAAGCTGCTCGTCTTCTGTACTCTATTTCAAGCTACAATGCAGGCCAAAAATGCACTGTTCATAATACAAAGTTCCAAAGACGCAGAAAATTGAAATAAAGAAAGTCGCAAGGAGGGAAAAAGTTCTTCAAGAACAGCGCTTAAAAAGAGGACATTAGACAAAACGAAGATAAAAGCCGACTCGCGCGCTGCAACCTCCACGATTGTACAAAGTGCGAAAGAAAAAAAGTAAAAGGAAGGCTCGACGAGCAGACTGGAACAACAAAGACAACGACGAAAAAAAAAATAAATAAAAGCAGAAAACGAATGGCTAATCGCGAACAAGAGATGGAAAATAAAATAGGCTTGGCGCCTTCGTTACGGCTTCGTGTACACGATGCGTTTCGTGCCTCGACTACTCGAGGATCAGTTCTCTTTCTCTCTCTCTCTCTCTTTCCTGCGCCAGAGCCAAGGGAAATTGGAAAACTTGGACGCGCGAAAACTCGTACACGCGCACTATCTTACCCTTTTTTCGCGTGCAGCTGCAACTTTCGCCGCGCTGTCTTCCCTTTTTCTCTCTCGAACTCGTCCTGCTTTTTCTTGCCTGCGCCTCTGTTCTCGCTTAGCAGCGCGCGAGATTGATACTTATAGTTGTCGAAGCTGAGGCTGCTTCGTGAGAGGAACACAAAGAGAGTGAGAAAGAGAGAAAGGGATAATCGACACCTTGACTTAGCGAACCGACCGCTTTTTCAAGAAACAATTAGTCAAAAAAATTAAGGAACATTATTTGCAGAATTGCAATTGCTAACTACATGAAAGTCTGATATATCTTGACTAAAGCCATTGCTTGTGATGAGGTAACGAGAGGCTTAAACTTGTAAGTAATTTAAAATTAAAAATTAATATTTTAATATTTTCTTCCACTGAAGTATATATAATCATATAAATTGCAAAATCATGTAAGGAATGTATAAATCAATTACCACAACGACCAGAATCCTCTTTTCATATTCTCATATTTATACAACAATTTGTTAATATTATAAGCCATAAAAATATAGAAAAATGGTGACTAGGGTATAAAGGC
This sequence comes from Eupelmus urozonus, assembly GCA_900480035.1. Classification (NCBI taxonomy): domain Eukaryota; kingdom Metazoa; phylum Arthropoda; class Insecta; order Hymenoptera; family Eupelmidae; genus Eupelmus; species Eupelmus urozonus. The sequence continues at coordinate 26,425 of UELX01002115.1, forward strand.
TGCTCCTACCCAATCTTCCTTGATACCGTAGTAAAGATAAATTCGATAAAGAACTTTACCCAACGAGTGAAGGGTGCGGTATATCCTTGAACTAATGCACATATCCGTCTGGATGATGCGACGTTGCAGAGACACAATTACTGCTTGTTTTTTTTATAATTATTTATGTGAGGTCTAGCTGATATAAAATCTGGTATTCCTATTTTTAAAGAAGAGAACATTTATGAAGTTTTTCAGAATGAGGATTCTTTAGCGTAAACGATTTTGTAAGTAGTATTTTTAAAAGCTAAAAACAATTTAGATATCGAAGTAATAAAAAAATATTCAAAATCGGTATTAAAAAAATAAAAAGCATTAACATATAAAATTAATGTCACCTCATCAAAAATACCTATTGTCATGAACCAAGCTCAACAGAATTCACAGCTCTGCGCTCGCTAACTTCGAATTTCCTTGGAAAGAGTAAAATTTCCATTAAAATCAAAATCCCATCAACAGTCAAAGCCGAAGCAATCTCTCGATTTCTTTATCGAGGCGGCCGCTCACTCCCCCGATAAAGGATCTCGAGTCCTCGACGCGTACATTCACATGAACTCGGTCGCCCGGAATTTCGAGCGCGAAAACGTCGTCGTCGTCGTCAGCTCTGAGGTGTAAGTGTATGCTTGAGCGCTTACCCTACCGTTTTCGCGCGAAGGTCGAAGCTTATCGATCCGCCAGCGTGTCTATGCGCGATAAGGTGTCAAAGGACTCGAGGAGAGATTGGATCGTTTTAGTGCGTTCGGTCCAAATTTTTAGACGATCTAACTTTTTTTATAATTTTCGACTTTTTACTTTATTCTCTATGATGTGATTAATTTACACATTTTTGATATTCAAACGCAGAATTGTATTTCTTATTCTTAATTATTTTTTCATTCTTACGCGAAAAAAATATGATTCGTTAATCATTACTGTAATTTGTTGAATCAAAAACATCCTCACAGAATATAAAATTTACTATTTTATATAAGAAATTTTCTATGAAAATTCCAACTTTTACTTCAAGATTTAGTCATTTTTTAACTCTCCTTCTATTTGCTATACCAGCAGGGCATTAACTCGCCGTAAAAGACTTCTGATCTTTCGTCTCCTCATAATACCTAACACAGTCAAAAAAAAAAAAAAATCCTGCAATCACCTTTCCCGTAAAAAAGAAAATGAACCGTTTGCCTCAATCGCTCCCGCATACAGCCTTACAATGGCAAACAAGGCGTTCAACGATCAAGAGATACACGCGCGTCAAAAGGAAGTGATTCGAGCAGAGAGATCTGACGATTACGCGTTAATATTTGCCAAGAAGGGCAAGAACAGGAGTTCCTTTGGACGGCTCACAGCGAAACCTCTCTCAAGTTCATTTGGCAGTCGGACCCTGGGGTAAATATTCGGAGGGAGCTCCAGTCGCACGATAAAGGCCCCGCGTCGATCGGCGACGTCTGGCTTGATGTTACTTAAATTCCAATAGCTCTGCTTTCTGCCGAGTAATGCGTTAACTAACCGCGCAGAAACCTCCTTTTTTAAGGATAAATAAAAGAAGATAATTATAAAAATTTGAACGGGAAAAATGAGACGTTCAAGAGTTTAGCGCATGTAAAAAATAGTTCAAGAATATAACTTACAGTGTTCAAAGTATAAAAGAATAAGAATATATTCTGATAAAATTAGTGTTTATTATTTTTTAATTATATTGTATAAAATAATTTACTTTGTTAATGCGTATATATTTTAATTTCATTAAAAATTCATTATTTGACTTTGAATACTTTTTGAATTTTCGAGACAGAATTTGTATTTTAACATAAGTCAATTATACAAGGTATATTAAGTGTATCAAGAGTAAGGGAAATATCAGCATTAATGTTTGAGCATGTACAATAGCGTGTAATCAGTCCATAACACAGTAGATGTCGATACAGTGCAATGACCAATAAATCGCTTTAATTATCACTGAATGCAAGCCACAGATAGCGACCGACAAATCAAACATTAGCGCGTACTATTCTACCTACATAAGGATTTAAGCCACATTGAATCATCTAAAAGAGTAGACAAGTTACCACACAAATAATTAAAAAAAAAACACTGGTAGAATACTGTCATTAAAAACAAATTAAAAACATATTCTTTAAACCGCCTATATAAGATTTTTATTCTCAAATTCAAAAATTCAGTTGCTCAAACATTTTTTACCTATACCCTGCCCCTCTGTCAAAAGTCTCAATCAACGTAGTTCAGCCATATGAATGGTAAAGCTCTCGGGAAAACGGAGGAGAAGATGACTTTCTTAAAGCCACTACTAGCCGACACGATTCGATTTCGACGGTCATAGTCAAGGTTGAGGTTTAACCTCTGGGGACGTGAGGATGGTGACGATCCTGGAGAGAGAACTCAGTAATGCAAGAAACTAATCTCTTCCTTCCCTTCGGCGCTAGATGAATAATAAATTTGGTTATTTGGGTATTAATGTGAGACTACTGGCTTGCTGCAGTCAAAATTTTGGTTGGCTGGAGATTTAGTTGGAGCTGGTAAGACTGCAAATTATTTTGCGATTGTTTCTTGTAAAATAGTTAAAATTTTAATAGAACATTAAAGTTGAAAGTTAATGTAAAGATATAAGTAAAGATTAAAGAGTGATTTTGAAAAAATTAAAATCAAATTAAAAATGTATTGGTACAATACAAGTTTGAGCTTCCATAACCATGATTTTCTGGACATATACATACAAAGCCACAAAAAATTCATAGACTTCATAAAGAGTAGAGTGCAGATCGAAAAACTGCATGGCACATCGAGCCGCGTGGAGATCGTTTTTCGCGTCGTGTTAGTTCTTTCAGCGCGCACCTAGCATAGAGCGGAGCTTATCCGGGGATTTGCAGCAGCGCGAGTGTGTCTTCGTTGTCCCCTGGATATCGCTTGAAGTATTTCTCTCTCTTTCTTTCTCTCTCTCTCACTCTCTCTCACGCTCTCTCTCCCTCTCTTTCTCTTTTCATCACACTAACATATTGACACATGCACGTACAAACACACACATACTCTCACTTTTGTGTTTATCATTGATAGTTCAGAGGAACGAGGGAGTTTGACTAATACTTCAGCCTTGCGGTATTTATTCATAACACAAGGAGTGATCAAGTACTAATAATAAAGTATATGACAGCAAATTGTAGATTATTTGAAAAATAATGTTTTTTTTAATTTTCGAATTCATTTCCAAAGCATCATATTCTAGAGGAACCGCATTGTACATCTTAACTAAACGATCCATAAATAAAAAAGCCTAAAAAAGGAAAGGCATATTAAAGCAAAACAAGGCATATAGCTCGAGCAAGCGGGCCGCAAACATTAGCCAGAGCGAGAGTAGATCGTCGGCCGTGTGTACCCTGCAGCAGCGTGCAAGCCAACTCCTCTCTCGCTGTATAAACGCGCGCCGGCGGAGCGCGCATACTTCATGCACCGATTCATCGTGCGCCCGCTGAAACAATACGCAAGCGAAGGGACGCGTAACGCGCTAATCAAGAGTCAGGAGTGAGAGAGAGAGAGAGAGGGAGTAAGCGCGATCGGCGAAACGTTATATTCGCGTTTGTGTCAAGTCAAGTGATTTCACAAACCCGGATTTCTCTCGTATAATTGTTGAATTGGCGTGCGAGCACGCGCGAGCAGCTGACTCGTGAAATGCGGATTTGGCGGCGGGTCCCTCGAGTCGTCTCGTTAAAGGTTCTTCGCTCTTTATCGGTTTTGTTAATTGCTATTGATAAAGGATCTCTATCAATGGGAGAAAAAATTAGCTCTACATCTTAATTCGCTTAATAATCTACTCTTGACTTTGTTTACTTACTCAAAATTGGTTTATTTATACATACTTGACTATTTTTCAATTGCGATCCTATAACTGTTTAAATAAACAAAGAGTCAGTAAAGATAAACGGAATAAAAATCATGTTTTCACAATAGAGAAAGAGAGAGAGAGAGAGAGAGATAGAGGGAGAGTACATTACACACATGAGCTCAAAGTACACGCGCTTACGCCCTCGGAACACACAACTTCCTCGAGATTTTCGAGCCGCTAATTAGCGGCAAGCTATCCTCGTTAATCACGGGCGTTCTACTCAACTCTGCCAAGAATTACAGAGAGCAAGAGCGAACCCTGCAAGCGCGAGGAAGACAACGTGTGTACTCGAAAAATACAGCGGCAACGTTTAACTTCGGGCTCCTTGACTTAAATGCGGTATTGAACGGCAACTTTCATAATGAATAACGAATCCGCTGGCGCAAAGCATATTTAGCAAGTGATTTAAAGAGCTAACCGCGATTTAATTAAAAACGAGTTTACACGCAAATTACCGCTGAATGTGCGGCTAAGAGTATATAATATGGAACTTGGATAATGTACTTCTCGACTTGATGGCAAGTGAAACTTGTTGAGCTATCAAGTTTTTCATTAAGTGCCGAGATGCGTATGAACTTGGCAAAACTCTCCACGCGCAGGTGCACGCGCAGCCAGGAACTTTCGAGTCTGCGCAATTCCTTAGGCTAAATTAGTCGAAAGTTGAATGATTCAAGATTATTTTTAATAACTATGAGTTACATACATTTGTAACATATGACCTATATACTTTATTTCTTTCTTTTTACTTTAAAGAAATTTAAATTGCAGTCTTTTACTCGAATAATTAATAAGACCGTTTAAAAGCATTTGTCTCATTTCTGTTCTAAATCAAAATTATTAAATTTATTAGACCTTGCACGAAAGAAATTGCCAAAAAATGATTTAACTCAAGTTAAAAATGGCCATTTTTCCACGATTATTATTTCAAACTGAAATTCTTACTGAAAACGCAGTTTTTACTGCCCCGTAAAAGTGCAATAATCGAGTTTGAAGTCGATTTTCAGTGCTCCATAAACCTTTCCTCTTTCCTCCAAAAAAAGGCACAAAAAAGCTTCTCACAGAAAAACAAGCGTCCAAAATTCGCCGAAAATTTACGACGTGCGAAAATGGACCACGCGCGCATCAAACGCTACCATCGAGCCGTACACCTATCTCTGCACGAAAACAATCGCGATCGTAGCCAGCGCCGTCCGTTTGCGGTTACTCCCATCTCCTGCGCCAGTTCTTCTACCTTTATCCATTGCCTACCCTCTAAATACTGCTCCAATAAGGCCAAAGCGAGATCCCGGAATCGAGTCTGATTTATACGCGTGTTTTCCACCCTTTTCGCCTCTCTCTCCCTCTCTCTCTCTCTCTCTCTCTCTCTCTCTCTCTCTAACTCTCTCACTCACTCAGTCTTACACACACGTACACATACACAAAGATTCCCTTTCTCGACCTTAGGCAAAGTTTAAGAAAGGATGCACCAGGTTAGGTGTATGTGCGGCAAAGCCCAAGTCTCAAGGGAGTGGTTTTGGGCTGAACGCGACTAGCTCTCTTGCCTCGAAAGCTAAACTTCAAGTTGCGGGCGTTGAACTTGAGTGTGACTTTCTGGTTCATTTATGAAAATTATAGCAAATTCTCTGTGAAATTCATTTGGTCTGAAGTTTCTTATTATTTGTTCTAAAATCTATAGTACAAAAATTAGAAAGTTTTATCTCTACTTTTAGTAAATTTAAATAAATATCTTATAGAATATTTTACAAAACTGATTATATAAAATAATTACTTTATAGCCAATTGACATATATATCCTTCTAAAACTGTTTTTATATAAGATATTTAATTTCAGAAAAACTTAAAGGTTTTTTTATTAAAGTAGCCATTGGGTTCCAGTTACTATAAATTTTTTTTAATGAATTTGATTGAATTAAATATTAAATATTGTAAAGAATATCTCTAAAAGCGGGTTTAAAAAATTTAAACCACAGCATATATAGCTACTAGATTCTGCGACTGAACGCAGGATTCAATACCTCTGGAATTGTATCCACATTAGTTTGGGCGTGCACGACAAGCACGCGGGAGCGAAAAATCCACTACCCACTGCAGGCTTACACTTCACCACAAACAAACAAAATGAAGCCTGCGCGAAAAAATCGCGTGGCCGACCGCACGAACTGGGAACATCCAATTTCAATCACCGACGAATGGATAGGGTACTTTGGTCAGTTGGAGAAAGAAAGTTTGAACCATTAAATGCTGGGTATCAAATGTAAATTAATGTTTGAATAAAAAAAAAGTAGACGGTAATATGCTTCTTATATTCTAAGATACAAAAATATTTATAATATTTAAAATACGTAAAAAGTTAAACAATATATACTATATCATTGTCAATTTATAAAAATTGCTTTTTTAAACTCTGTGCCAAAAACTCAATTTTGCGCACTCTTGAAAAAAGTGTTTTAAGCAATTTGAACAAATATATTGTGTTTCTCTTCGGTTAAAGTGCTTTCAACCTTCTGAGACATTTTACCCACGCTTCGTTCCATTCGAAGATGAAATCACTTTCTCACACCAGCATCGAATACGAAAAATTCTTTTAATTAGATTAATAGTACATTTTGATACTAGTGCTAGAAAAAGATTTCAGCCTCGTGTGGACGTTAAAAAGGCTACGCGAGGTTGAAAACACGAGTATCAAAAAATCAATATTAAATAATTTAAGAGATACAAAAATACATTATAACAGTTTCAAATTATTATCGAGCAATTAATAAGTTATGCAACTTTGATTAGGGTGTGCTGAAGATAAACTTTAATTCCGCCAATCGATAGAGTAGAAAATATCACTGCATAGCACTTTTCAGATCTCTGTTTGAATTACAATGGAATACGTTAACCTATCTAGTATGCACTCACATAAGCGTTATGGGCTCGGGTGGAGGGGGGTTATGCGCCTAAAATAAAAGTTTTGATTTTTCACTCACAAAAGGTTGTTTTATGTTAACTTTTTATGATTAATCAATCTAGAGTTGTTTAAGGCCGATCCAACGATAAACTTAAAATTAAAGTCTCTGCAGTTAATTTAACTTATTCTATGAAAATAGCTAAATAGAATTTGATAAAACATAAATAATTAATTACTCGGATACATTCTTAATATATTTCGAAAATTAATTAAATACAACTTAGATAGTCGAGAAAACAATCATTTGTTAAAACAGAAAGTTTCAACTCTGCCCTCCGTATAAACAGACTGCAAAACCAAACACCCCACGGTACAAATTAATTATTTATCGATTCAGACCCGCCAACATCTGGCCATAATATTATCATTTTCTGAGCTCGCCCGTTCTGCTGGATTTTATTTTGCTATTAAAGCTTGATAAGAGTACAAAAACAAAAAAGTAAGCGGCCCCTTCCGCGTCGTTTTCTTTCTCTCACGCGGTTGCTTTTTCCGTTGAGTCCGCACTAAAGAAAACTTTTTATGCTCTTGGCCCATCTGGCGTCTATTGCGCACCGTTGCACCTACGGTTTCCTCGAACAGTATTGTTGCTGCTTCGCTTGTTTAATCACGATCGTATGTGCCATTTTCAATTAATATCAAGCTTTATATATAATTTTTTAACGGAAGAGTAAATATGCATATTTTACTGGGTTATTGGATATGTTATTGTATGGTAAGTAATTTAAATTATTGTTTTGTTTATCATAAAATTATAATGAAAACTTAATTTATCGTTCATTTATTAAAAGAAGCTATTTATTTTCAATTTTCATACGTTCAATAATGCCAATATAGATTTTTTCCCTCCGATGGATCGTACTTCGTCGAAACTTTTTTTTATTTTTCATGGTAGGTTAAGCAAGTAAAAGTCACCCCTGCAAAATAATCTCTTCTAAGTCGGGAAAAAGTGAGAAAATTGCAGATTTTCATAGGACTGTGCAAATATGCCAAATCCTAATTTTATCTCGCTTTTTGGGTTAAGTCAGAAGTATGAGTATTTAAGCCTTTATTTAATGCAATATCTTTTTATAGAGAAAATAAATTCATTAATCACGAAATTCGTGAGAAAGTCATAAAGTAAAATTTCGGCTTTATATAAACAAATTATTTCTTATAAGAATTCAATAAAGGAGGATGCCCACGGTTACATAAGAAAACTGCTCCGATAGTTGAACGTACGTAACCTGTACCATCGTGTAGAGGGCAAAAAACTAAAGCGATTAAAAAAAAAGGAAGTTT